>CAUYON010107831.1:0-19358 GCA_963573935.1 Arctocebus calabarensis
CCTACACATGCGTGCGTGTGTTTACTGGGTAATGGAATAAAGTATCTTTCTTGTAGCAGGTTGTAGCCAAGAAAGTTGAAAGCTTTGGTGTTTTCTTTTGGAATCACTGAATAAGTGCTTCTGACCTGATGCTGCTCTACCTTTGCCTATTACTGATTATACTAATTAGATTTGTGTTTTCCAGAAATGTCATCAAGCCACACGCAATAAAGATGGTTCTAGTCCATGAATCCCTGTACCACTCTCCCTCCGGAGAAACCCTAACTGCCCCCTTCTATCATCGCCCGATTTAGCAGGAAGCAGTTAGATTGAGTCTTCGTCCCTTTTCCCTAACAGCAGTTAGGGTTTCTACTCGGAGAGGGAGAACTGATGCGGGACATTTGATGCCCTAGCCAGCTCAGTGGAGCTGGTGGACCTGCTGCCTCCTCCTTGGTGGTGTTGGTGCTGCAGCAACCAGCTGAAGAGCCAGTGGGCTGGATGACAGGCAAGGAGGGGGACCTCCAACCCCCACTGGAGGCTCCAATAGCCAAAAAGGCCGGACAACTGCCAAGGAGATACCTGTGCCTTGGTGTCTCCTTCACTTTGCACTTGGGACTAAATGTGGAACCCCCATTTCCTATGCCTAGGTCAGTTTCATGTGAATTTCCTGGGTCTCAAGTCCATGAATAGACTGTGTCCATTCATTGATGCATTCATTCACCTTGCAAAATAAATACATAAATAAATAAGTAAATAAATAAATAAACAAAAACTTCTTATAAAAAATAAAATAAAAAAAGTTAAACAAAAAAAAAAAAAAAGAAAGCTTTGGTTACTCCAAAAAACCATTCTTTTTTTTTTGAGACAGAGCCTCAAGCTGTCACCCTGGATAGAGTGTTGTGGCATCACAGCTCACAGCAACCTCCAATTCCTGGGCTCAAGCGAGTCTCTTGCCTCTGCCTCCCTAGTAGCTGGGACTACAGGTGCCCGCTACAACGCCAGGCCATTTTTTAGTTGCAGCCATCATAGTTGTTTGGCGGGCCCAGGCTGGATTCGAACCTGCCAGCTCAGGTGTACGTAGCTGGCGCATTAGCCCATTGAGCCACAGGCACCGAGCCATATAATACCATTCTTAGTCATCATTCCTCTTCCTCCTCCTTTTCCTCCTCCTCTTCTTCTTTTTACAGAGTCTTATTTTGTCACCCTGGGTAAAGTGCTGTGACTCAAACTCTTGGGGTCAAGCAATCCTCTTGCCTCAGCCTCCCAAGTAGCTGGGATAACAGGCTCCTGCCACAATTTTCAGCTATTTTTTAGAGATGTGGTCTCATTCTTGCTCAGGCTGGTCTGAAAATCCTGAGCTCAGGCAATCCACCCACCTTGGCCTCCCAGGGTGCTAGGATTATGAGTGTGAGCCACTGCACCCGACCTTGATCCCACTTCTGAGACAACCCTATCTGTCTTAAGAAAGTGTCCTCTACCTGCAAATGTAATTATCCTTCACTACCTCTACTCTTGGCTCTCTGAGAGAGATCTGGACACTGTTAGACTGCTATTCCAGTGTCATCTCAGACCTCTCTACTGCTACTTTTGTTCTGGACACACCAGCTGCTATTTCTTCCTTCCTTGATGCTCATAGGACCTACCCCAAGGCCTTTGCATGTACTCTCCTTGTACCTGGAAGGCTCTTCCTCAGGTCATCACAGTATCTGACTCCATCTCATCTTTCAGACCTCTTCCCATCTACTCCTGCCTCCTCAGGGAGGCCTGCCTTGACCCTCCACTCGGGCAACCCTGCCCACTCACCGTGCCCCACATGGGCCTACATTCCCCAATGACCCTCTATCTTAGCACTTGATTTTATTTACTCTCTTGCATTCATCATCTGAAATGTGTTATTTACTTGTTTATTTTTTGTCTTTTCTTTCCCACACAAAGGTAAGCGCCATATCTTTTTCGCTCACTTCTGTATTTTCATGTCTAGAATAGTGCTGAGCACATGTGGGGTCTCCATAAATGGGTATGGAGTAATAGAGTGACTGATGATGGTAATAGAGTGGACATTTGTCTACAGTTTGGCTGGCCATTATATAACCCTCTCTTCTGTTTTAGGGAATGCCCACTTTGTGAATCTTGGTGGGAGAAGAACGCTGACCATGGTGCTCACTTTCCTAGCTTCCTTTGGCAGTGAGGAAAGTACTGTGTCCTGATCAACCAGTCAGTGCGTCCCCCCTGGGAATGGCCCAGCAGATGATCCCTATGGTGGCAGGTGGTGGCGGCTGCAGTGGGTGGTAGTGGTTACACCTCCAGGTTGTGGGGTGGCAACGGCAATGATGTGGGCAGTAGCAGTATGAGCATCACAGTGGCACAAGCACCCTCCCTGGACTGATTCTGTGGGATGATTTTGGCTTTGGTCTAGTTGTGCCAAATTTCCCACACCCATGCTCTCTTCTGGCTCTCCGTCCTCCCAGTGACTCTGAGCTTCTGGTTGGCCTTTCATAAAGTTCTTCCTGCTTACCTCACAGAGGTGTCTAGCGCCAGACATCCTCTTTCTTTCTCACCTTTTGTCTTATCATCCTTAGATCTTTCTAGGTCCTTGAAGTCATCTTCATGTCTTTCTCATGGGCTAGATTTTATGCTCATTAATGGTTCCCATGAGTCCTGGCAGTTAGCCTTCGTTTAAAAGAAAGGTATAGTTTTGCTCTATCAGTAAGGGTGGAGAGGACCAAAGACTATTGTGTGCATCAGAGTCTGTCATGGGAGCTTCTCTGGCTCATTAAGAAGTTGAATTTTAAGCCTTTGGATTGATCAGGATCTACTGAGAATCACTATTTGTGACATTCCCATAGTGTGTATTTGTAGTTCCTACTAAGTATGACACATATGGCTTATCCTCAGGGAACAACAAGGTAAAGGAAGGGAGAAATGTCACACAATTAAAGATTAAAAGGATGTGATAGATTGTACTTTTCAAAGATAGCCATCACAATATCTTCTCAATGCTCCTTTGCAATATCACCCTGTTGAATCCCATCGAGATTTGGACTCTTTCTCTTACTCTCTTAAATCTGGTCAAGCCTGTGGCTAATTTGACCAATGGAATGTAGGGGATGCTGTGGCACCTGCAGTCATGGCCCTTAAAATTGGCTTGACAATTTTTGTTTCCTGTCACTTGGAAACCAGTCAGCATGTATATTAGGGCACAGTGAGAGCACTGTGGCCCTTTTGGGGATGGCCCAAGGGATAGGGTGCTGCATGGAGAGAGACAGAGAGAAAGGCCAAGATGCCAGGCTCAAAAGTGAGGGTACCATATTGAAGGCGGGTCCCCCAGCCCTACCTACCCTCACCGATGCTGTGCAGACCACAGACTGGGTGCCCAGCTGAGTTCTTTCTGAATTCCCAACCCACACAACCGTGAGCAACATAAAATGACTTTTTAAATCCACTGCATTTTGGGGATGGTTTGTTAAATAGCAATAGATAAATGGACCAAAGGATAAGGATGCATAAACACATAATGCGTCTAAGAACCTGGCTGTGGCCATGCAGAGTGCTTTAGGTAAGGATGGAGAGTTTCTGGTGATAAGAACACCGAAGTGGATACTTTAGTCTCCTGAGCATGCTCAGTGCCCTTTGGAAAAACTAGCCTTCAAATAAGAGGAAACTTGCATCTATTCAAAATTGAAAATATTCTCACAGTCAGATGCTAGCAATTTCTAGCATCCCCTCACTAGGGGAGGTGTGATGTAGAGAAGGCAGAACCAGGATTATTGTCTAGACAAAAGCCCTTTACCGTTTGGAGAGGCACAGCTAATGCTTACCAGCTCTCAGCATTCTATACCTAATGGAATGAATTCTCAGAATCCTTCTACTTCTTGTCTACGGAGTAACTAAGGAAATTTTGCCCTAATCCTTTTATTCCCCTCCAAGATGGTATTTATCTCAAACTTGGGAAAATCAGAGTGCAGTCAAACATTACTTTTAATAAGCACGTGATTTATGATGTATATTATATGAGAAAGTTAAAATGCCGCAACATTGCATTTTAGATCCTCAATAAAATGCAACTCAAATCATCTTCTATACTTTATTCCTCACTTATCTTTTCCCCACAAATATATTCTATAACCTGCCCATAGGAAAAGAAGAGATTGACGGTTTATTTTGTATTATCTGTGGGCTCCTTTGTGTTGGCTCTGGCAGCAGCTTCCAGGTAAAATCTCTGAGTGTTTCTGAGTTGATCTGGAAGCAGATAACCCCCCAAGGGGCCTGTAGCACACTGTTGTGTGGCACATGTGCAGGAACTATTGGAGCTGAGTTTTCTTGGGAATATTTGAGAATGATGGGTTCTATGTGTTGTCTACCCAGGAGTCATTTCCCAACTTACTTCTTTGTTTACAGACTTTAATTCTAAAAATGTATCTGGTGTCTCTTTTTTTTATAAGGAGGCCAGGCCGTTCATTAACCCGAAGAAGAGAATCTTGGTTCAGTTATTGATCCAAATTTCATCCTTTTTGTCAGTGTTTGGTTTAGGACATGAGGAACAATTCTGGCTCATGAGACATGATGGGAAGTCAGTTGGGGAGACTTTAGTCAAAGTTCTCTCACCTTTTAAAAAGGCACCCGAGGCAGGGATCGTCTCTGTTCCTGTCTTCTGTCATTTGCTTACTTTGTGAGGGGGTGTAAGGCTTGGAGGGCCAGCCAGCCACAGAGGGCATCAATGTGTTGTGGAGCTGCCGAATTCACTTACCTTGAAACTGTCCTGATGTAGGACTTCTTGTTACATCAAAGAATAACATAATGGTTGAAGCCACTCTTAGTTGGATTTTCTCTCTTATAGCTGATAGCATCCTGATAAAGTAATTAAAAATAAGAAATAGCAAGTGATTACTTGTGTGCTAGAGGGAAGAAAGCTACCTTTGGCTTTGGAGAGGCAAGGTATTGCATAGTTGGCTAGGGGAACACTTGCTGGGTTGGGAGTCGCCTTTGGTGAGGTCCACATTGATTAGAACAGCAGAGGAAGTCCCCTAGAAGCATATGAACTGATCTCAGTTTTGAAAAATTCAAAATGATAGAGTCCAGAGCAAAAAGTCTCTGTTATGCAGTGTTTCTTTGAGGCTTCATAGAGTCTGCAAGGAAAATGCAGAGTGTCTGAAAGATCAGAAAACCTGGGCAAGGTTCTTACAGCATCTGTGAAGAAGACATACGTGTGAGCCAATACAAGGGTGCAGTGAAATAAGGACAGTAAGGTGTTAATTACTGCAGCATCTCATCACATGACCCAAAGACAAGGCACCTCCATCTGCGAGGTTCTTTGCAAAGCAGCTCTGGATGGCAGAGAACTATCTGGCTCCAGCTGGCTGCACCGGAGACTCGCCACATGCTATAGGTCTCTTGGACATGCACCAGCAACTGGGTTGTGTCTGAGGCATGCATTGCCATCAGCTCCTTTGACAGCTTCCAGAATGATGAAAATCCTCTTGACACTAGGAAGTACACACGTTTGAATTCATTTGTCACAGGATAAATGTATTGCCTGTGTGCTCTGAATCAAATGTCGATATATTTCCTGGGATGAAGGAAGCATAAATTTTCTAATCTGATAGACAGTAGCAACTTCCAAATTAGCAGGAAGGAATGGCTAAGATGGAAAGTTAACCTCTTCGCATGGCTGTTCAGAAGGCAATTTGTGTGTATAGAGACCTTCAGTTGACTTCTCTGAGAATATCCTGAGAAGGAAAAAGGCAGCCCCTGCTCTCCGGGAGCTGGCCAGCTTGGCAGTTGCTGCTGGGCCGAACGTTCTTCTGTTAAATGTGAACAATTTCATACAATGTCAGTATCAGGCCACTGTGTGACTGTGACAGATCAAGAGAGAAAGGCAATTTTTTCATAATCATACCTGGACAGACAAAATGTGAACATTGTTCACACCCCCACATACCAAGTGTAGCCCTCTGTCTCTGGACTGAGCCGAGTGATTGCTGCTTCTCTATCAGCTATAGCTTTAGCCTGCTCTGGTCTGCTCCCCTCTACATAAGATTTACTAAGATACTGAGTTAGTGTCCCAGGCCACCTAACAAGTTACTGTGAATGTTTGGCTTAAAACACCAAACGTGTGTGGTGAGGCTTAAAACACCAAAATGAACCCAACTTCCTCAACTATAAAAGTGTTCCTGGCAGTTTTTGTTTGGAGGGCATTGACACTCCTTAATGATTAACATTTCGGGGCACCCTGATGTGTCCGGCACCATGTCAATGATCAAATGCAAGAATCCACTGAACCTTCGTAATGATCCTGTGACTAAATACTATTCATCTGCATTTTACAGGTGAGAAAGTTGAGGTTTAGAAATAAGGGTTAGTATCCACCTGTGTCAGAGTTCTCCAAAGAAACAGAACCAATAGCACATATATGTTCATCTATACAAAAAGATTCATTGTAAGGAATTGTGTTATGTGATTCATTGTAAAGAATTGGTTTATGTGATTATGGAATTAGCTGAGTCCCAAGGTCTACAGGCTAAACTGGCAAGCTGGAGACTCAGAGGAGCCAGTGGTTTAGTTCCATTCTGAGTCTCAGAGAGCCCCTGAGAGCCAGGAGGAGAGCTGACAGTGGCGCTCTAGTGTGAAGACTGCAGGCTCGAGACTCAGGGAGAGCTATTGTTTCAGTATAAGTCTGAAGGCAGGAAAAAGCCTATGATGTTCTGGTTAGAAGATAGTTGAACAGAGAAAGCACACTTTTCCTTAATCAGCCCTTTTGTTTTAGTCAGGCCTTCAACTGATCGGATACAGCCCACCCACATTAGAGAGGCCAGTCTGCTTTACGCTGCCAATTTAAATGTTAATCTACCCAAACACACCTTCACAGAAACACCTACAATAACATTTGACTAAATATGTGTGTTCCCTGCTTCCTAGTCAAGTTAACCCATAAAATTAACCATCATAGCATTTCCCCCCAGATCCCACAGCTGGTAATCGGTGGAACCAGAATTAAACCCTGAGTTGTCTGACTCTGAAGCCCACACTTTGGATCCCTCTGCCACAATGCCCTGTACTCCTCCCTTTTTACAGGAAGGTGCCATCCAGAGACAGTCTAGATGAAGTCTGTGCTAATTAGCATATGAAACACACATGTTTTTGCCATCGTTTCATGTCTGACTTTTTCATCTCTCTCATTAGATTGTGAGGAATTTGGGAACAAGGACTATATCTTATGCTTTAATAATAAGTAACGTTGTTAAATACTTATCACAGGCCATGCCTTTTACATGCATTTATACATTTAATATTCACAACACCACCATGTGTTAGCTACATTTATTATCCCATGTTCCAGATGCTGATCAGTTTTCACTGTTACAGGGACAGTAAATGGGGCTTGGGTTGGACCCCAGGTGATGTGTTCCCAGAGCCTGTGCTATTAACCACTGTGCTGTTAAGTGCACTATGATACGGCCTTTCCCCCCAACTGGCCTCCAGCCTCAGGGCTTGTCTCAGTGGGTGGTTTCAGGGATCTAAGCGTCTAGGGAAGCTGAATGGCTTTGAGGAGGGTGGAGTCCCCTCTGCTGGATGCACTTGGCCTGTGGTTGGGCCTGGGCTGCTCTCTGGGACTCCCATGCTCCTCTGGGGCTTCAGCCCATGAAGGCCCCTCCTACCCCTGCCTGAGTTCCAGTGCCAAGGCTGGGCTTTGAAAATGCAATGTCACCTTACTAAGCATGGACTGGCTCCTGCTATTATGAGGACACCCAGAGCTGTACAAACAGGTTCTTTGCATAAGGGGAGTTCTGCGGGCTTACCCTAAGGCCAAGTCAGTGTCTGGGCGTGGGTCTCTAGGCTTAGGTACACCTAGTCCTTGCTGGGGCTGCTGGGACATAAGCTAACTCAGCCTGACATCAGGAAGTCAGAGTAGTGAAACCCATCCCCCACCTCCCAATGCACTCACCTCTGTCTTAACTGAATGAGCAGGTGATCTTTACAGGTCCCTAAAGCAAAATGACTCTTTCTAGGACATCTTAAGCTGTTTGGATGTGGTCATATTCAGGATGGGAGTGTAGTTTTCAGTTTGGGAAGGTGCCTATCCTGGGTGCCCCTAAAGTATCGAGGTGTTCTATCATAGCACCTTTATCACTGAGTTATCTTCATTCTCAAAAGCTAGACTGTGAGCTCTTTAAGGGCAGAACCATATTTTATTTATTGAGGTGTTTCTGGAGCCTAGTGGGAGTCCTTTGGGAACTGCTTTGTGAATGATAAAATCTGTAGGATTTCCCCTTGATATTTTATCACATGGCCATCATCAAAAAACTTTGCTGTATGAGAGGAATACCTGATAAGGACACAGGAGGCTTGTGAGTATGTCCCAGCTCTGGGATGAATCAGCTCTGCAACCTTGGCAATACAGATTCACTTCCAGGCCTCTTTTAATGTATCTGAATGAATGACAGGGCTGGATGAGAGACATGCTAAGGTCCCTGCTCAGTTTATCATTGGACCCTGCATGTGAGAGGCTCTGCACAGAGAGGGAGTTTTAGGAATATGGTTCTTGCCTTACCTGAATTTACAAATATACAAGTGATAACATGGACACAGGCACGCTGGGTCCACCTGCTTCCAAAGCCTCTATGGGAATGGCTAAAAAGGGGTTGGGAGCTGGGAACTGGGGATTAATAGCTTTCCAAGCCCTTGGGGGAGGCAGGACTGTAAGTGAGGCCCCTATGGTCATAGCACCTGCCTTTGTAACAGGCACCGCTGCCAGAGTGCCCACGGCAGAGACCTTTCTGAGAGGTGCCCACGGCAGAGACCTTTCTGAGAGGTCCCCACATCTGCCCCATCAGGACACAGCTTCTCTACTTTATGCCATGTGCTTGGAAAAAACATCCTTCTTCTAGAGACTCCCGGGGGAAAGGAAAGACATAAATCTTTGATCTTGATCCCCAACAAAGAATGTGTCTCGGGATCTTTGAAATCTTGGGAAGACCAAAAAAAACAACCTGTACTTTCAAAGCTTTCCTTGTTTGATGTATTATAAAATAGGCGAGGCAAGGGGCACAAATATTTTCCTCTGGGGTAAATATTCCTTTGTTCTGGGAGGACACTACAGTAGGTATTTGGTTATTAAAAGGAAAAACAAATACTCTCAAATGCAGAAATTCAGATCCTTCCTTTCCAAGGGGTCTGGAGTCATGCACAATAACGTAAAAAACTGTTGTCATTATGGATGGGGTCACAGGCTTGCAAATTGTTTTCTATAGGAAAATGTTTCATCATTAAAGAAGAGTTATTTTGAAGAGTCTACGAAAATTGTCCCCTCCACTTAGCAAATATGTGGATGTTCTTTTTGGAGTAGAGGTTGGATGATGCTGCGGGAGAGGGTGGAGGCATGAGAAACCTGTGGGCTGTGAACAGAGGTGACATGGCAATTCTTGGGTCTTTGCTTTTGCAGGATAGTCACATGGTCCTAGGACATCAGAGCTCTCCATGGTTCTCACTCAGTGCTTTAGGGCTTATAGGGAGAAAAGGAAATTGATTGATGTCCTCTGGACACCTAAGAAATGGGTTCTTAAAATTGTTTGTGCCTTATCAAGGGGTTCAGACAGAGACGTGTCCATGATGACGCCATGATGGTGCCATGTAGGGCTAAGGGGATTGGCACATGATGGACTCTGTTCATCCTCCAATTCCACATTCTCTGTTCCCACTGAGGGTCCCATATGTGAGTGGCTACCATTATGCTCGGAGTCGGGGGCCATTCCTGGTGAAATGCCTACAGACCTTTCTGTTATAGTGCCCTGATCTTAAACAGGTGCCTCCTGATGGATGCTTCTCTAACTTATCAAGGGCGCACTGAACAAAGTTACTAAAAACACTTGATAGTTTCAGCGTCATGTGTTCTCTCCAAAAGCCCCTCATGAGTTCACAGACAGAAAATAACTCTTCTCATGTAAGTTGGACACATGAGCCAGCAAGAACTTGAGCTGACATCCCCTCTAGTCTCACATCTTTAGAGATTAAAAAGCAATTTCCTTCAAATAGTGATTAGATCATCCCCTTAGCCCTTCTACTTTGGTATCTTGTTTTAGAAGGCTTATTCCATTATGCTGGCAAAGGAAAAAAGCAGGACTAGGAAGTACTGAAAGTAAAAGGCAAAATTTTAAATCTAGTTCATTCCTAATGTAAAAGTACCCATGTTATCAAATGAATTGTCTAATAATAGAACATCTTCGGCTAAACAAAGCTGTACATATCAAAATGTTTGGGACAAAGTGCAGGGATGTCCAAATTTTTTTTCTTTTCTGCTGCACATTTGAAGAAGAGGAGTTGTCTTGGGCCATACGGTAAATATGCAAACACTAACGAAAGCCGGTGAGTCAAAGAAAAGTTCTGTGTGAACTGTTCACGATACCCAACACCACAATAAGCAGAATAGTCCTCAAATAATCTGCATGCAGCCTTGGAGCTGGAGGTTGTATATCCCTAGTTTAAGGGAAAAACAAAGACTAGAAAAATCAGGCAGCTCAATGTGGGCATTTGAGTCCTCAGTGGAGCTGCATGAGGCACCTGTGTCCCCAAGTCACAGATGCAGTCACCACACCAGTTGTGGCAGAGATCCGTAGAGGGGACAGACATTGAGCCCTGCTGAGCCCCGGCCAGGGAGAAGTAAATGAACTTACACCGACTGAGAAGTTTGTTTCCCCATGAAACACTCAGGCAATACAAAAGGCAAACCTCGTGCCTCGAATCATCCTTTCCACAGCCTCCGGCTTCCCACATCTCTGATTAAACAAACAATACCTGAATCACATGACTTAAAAATCGTGACTGTGCTTAAATAAATAGGCCACAATTGTGTGCCTTTCAATAGAGCCCCAAGTTGGTTTCAGTTATTTGATCCTCATGCCAACGATATGGAGTGATTGATATGGTGAGCCAATTCATGCCCTTTACAAGTGGATTGATTTAGGGCGCTGGGTCTGCGGAGCGCGTCTGTCCGCGGTTCTGGGTGAGGGAGGGGGAAGGGAGGCCGGCCCTCCACTGGGGCTGGAGCCGCCACCGCGCGCCTCTGAGGCCCTGGGCTCAGGGACTATGAAGACAAGGCTGAAAGACCTAGCAAGCCCCCCTCTCCAAAGCCGCATGTGAGGAAGAACCTTGATTTTGAGCCACTTTCCACCACTGCTCTCATCCTTGAAGACAGACCAGCAAATCTCCCCGCAAAACCAGCTGACGAAGCTCAGAAACACAGACAACAGTATGAAGAAATGGTGGTTCAGGCCAAAAAACGAGAGCTGAAAGAAGCCCAGCGGAGGAAAAAGCAACTGGAAGAAAGGTGCCGAGTAGAGGAAAGCATTGGAAACGCTGTTCTTACTTGGAATACTGAAATTTTACCTAACTGGAAAACAATGGGGTTCTCTAGAAAAGTTCGAGATTGATGGTGGCAGGGAATCCCTCCAAGTATAAGAGGCTAAGTCTGGAGCTTAGCCATGGGCAATGAATTAAATATCACCCACAAGCTTTTTGACATCTGTCCTGCCCGAACCAAGGAGTGGTGGCGGTCCCTCAGCACGGGAGGTTCTGAAGTGGACAGTGAAGATGCTGGGTTTTCCGCAGCAGACAGAGAAGCTAGTCTGGAGCTTATTAAACTGAACATTTCTAGAACGTTTCCTAATCTCTGCATTTTCCAGGAAGGCGGTCCAGACCATGACATGTTGCACAGTATTTTGGGCACTTATACTTGCTACTGACCAGATGTGGGTTATGTTCAGGGCATGTCCTATATAGCAGCAGTATTGATCCTGAACCTGGACACTGCAGATACCTTTATTGCTTTTTCTAATCTTTTGAAGAAACCCTGTCAAATGGCATTTTTCCGAGTGGATCATGGCCTTAGGTTGACTTATTTTGCTGCATTTGAAGTATTCTTTCAAGAAAATTTGCCAAAATTATTTGCTCATTTCAAGAAGAACAACTTAACTCCAGACATCTACCTAATTGATTGGCTTTTTACCTTATATAGTAAATCTCTGCCTGGATCTGGCCTGTCGTATCTGGGATGTGTTCTGCCAAGATGGGGAAGAGTTCTTGTTCCGCACGGCTCTGGGCATCCTGAGGCTGTCTGAGGACACCCTGACCAAGATGGACTTCATCCACATGGCCCACGTCCTGACCAGGCTGCCTGAGACTTGCCTGCCGAAGAGCCATGGTTCAGATGCAAAGTTGGAACAAAAAGTGGGCTCAGGTACTGACTGCTCTGCAGAAAGACAGCAGAGAAATGGAGAAAGGGAGCCCATCCCTCAGACACTGCGGCTGCAGACGTGACTCGCGCTCAACATGGAGGCAGTGCTCCAGCGGCACCCATCTTGTTTCAGACAGACACCAGGCAATGGAGAAGAACCGGGCCTCTTCTTAATTCCTAACCCTGGAAACACTGGAGTTGACCTTAAACAAAACAAACAGAAAAAACTGCTAAAGAATTAAACCAAGGCTTAGCCTTAAGAAGCTCAGTGAACAATGCCCTGGTGTTGGCTGCAGCCAACCACTATGTTTTCTACATGGTTTAAAGATAGGGCAGTGGCTAACTTCCTCCTCTCCTTTATTTCAGCAAAAGTTAATTAAATTGTCATGCTTTTATGTCAACAAAAAACAAACAAAAAAAAAACAAATGGATTGATTTAGACTCGATTTAGTCTTGATATTGTCTTCAGTGACCAGGAAAATCATTCCCTTGACAGTTTGTGTGTTCAATGACAACTGTCTGCTCATAAAGATGAATAGTCAGCTCTGATCTCTGCCCTCAACAGTATAATCTCAGCAGAGGAGTAGAAGCATCAACAAGGAGCTCTGCCCTGAGAGAAGCACGTGGTTCTTAAAGGGAAATGCAACTTGGCTGTGGCCCAGCAGAAAAGGAGGAGGGGGTAGAGGAAACAAGACCAGCAGGGTAGGGAGTGAGAAGAGAATTCTGAATAGAGGAGATAACATGTGTGCAGGGCTGGAAATGGGACAGGACAGCCCTTTGTGGGAGACTGGTGATTGGTTGTTTGGTAATTATAGAGTCTTGTCACGGAATGAGGCTCTGTTTTTAGACTTGAAACTTGTGAAAAACAATTGTACTTGGCTCAAGTTTACTGTAAACAACTGTTGCAGGGAATGGGCAATTAAGAAGAGTTATATCCAATGCTAGAGTTTGCAGTAAAGTTTTTATATTATATAAAACAAAGAAATGAGCTCTGAGCAGGACAGAGCTGGTAGCTCTTTTAATATTTAATATGTATATAATGAATAATATAAGTAGAAAAAAAATCAGTGATAAATCTCTGTGATTTCCTTGGAAGTTCCTATATTTCTGAAGTGATTAATGATAGGTATAATTTATGAAGTTTTATTACCTCCTTCGCTGGACTTTTGACTTTCTAAAATTATCTGTATATTTCTACACAGAAGTGAAGCAGGAATGCCCTCCAGCGTCGTGTTTTTCCAAATCTTGTCACCCAGATATGTTTGTATATTAGAGAGGTAATGAGCAATTCCTTTCTGTTCATACTGAATGTTGGGAAAAATAAGTGCTCTTATTGTACACTTATTGCGTACCAGGCAGTATTACAGTAATGACCGACACGCACTCAGTACTTGCTGCCAGAGAACTCATATTTTCCCTGAGGATGGATGATACACCATCCAACAAGCAAACAAATAATACTCCAGGTGGGATTGGTGTGAGGAAGGACAATAAAACAAGGTGGGAGGTAGAGAGAATCGAAGTGCTCTTTGTAGGAAGGTTAGCAAACCCTCTCTGAATTTGTGGCTTGGACTTAGAGTATTTTTTTAATGTATTATATAATCATGCACGCATTGTATATTCAAGTAAAACCTATGCTGTTAATCACGATTATGTATTTTACAAAGTTTTGGGCTCTCTGGAAGCAGAACTCCCTACATACCTACTGTTTGATTTTCAGATCCCTGACTTTCACATACAGTAGAACCTCCACAGTTGACCACCTCCCTACACTGAGCACCTCCTTAAGTTGACCTAATTTTCATAGACCAGACATGCACCAGAAGCATGTATCAGTACAGTAGGCCTATTTCCTGAGGTTCTATGGTGACCATAGAACCTGTGCGTTGATCAATTTGCTATAGTTCCTTGGATGGTCAACTTAAAGAAGTTCTACTGTATGTTTTCAGGAATTCATTACACTGTATACAGACATAAGGGACTTTAATTATGTATGATCAATTGGGGGTGATCTATCCTTCTTGTTGAGAACACTGTGATGTCTTTTGAAAAAGGATGTTCTCTCTTATAATTCGAATATTGAGTCTGTTTTCTGTATGTTTCTACACAGATGTGAAGCAGGAATGCCCTCCAGCATCAAAGTCAGTCACTTGTCACTAGACTGGGGCCTGCTGCCTGGGGACATTAAAAAGGTGACAAGCAGGTGAATGGTGGGATCACACCTATAGAACATAATGCAAGGGTACATGTCAGATCTATTAATATAGAGTATAAATGTCTTAACACAATAACTAAGTAATGTGATAAGGTTTATATTAACCAGTGTGATGTTAGCATTCCTAATTCTATATGAAATCAGCATATTGTATTCCATAAATGCATTAATGTATACATGATCTATATGTGTTTATGATTTAATAAAAAAAAAAAGATGACAAGCAAATAACACTCTCAAGCCACTGAGAGTTATGGACCTGACTAGATGCTAGGAATATTGTCACTATGATTCAAGTATAACTGACCATTTTATGTGGAAGAAACTAAGAATCCAGGGGACATTGTTAATCTTCACAGGAAAAAACTGAGAATGACTCTGTGTTCCTACAGCTTGCCTTTCCTGGAGTCTCAGGTTCAAACAAAATCTGAACTTAAAACAAAAATGCTCAGTTGATCTTTTTTTTTTTTTTAAGCAGTTTTTGTCCAGGGCTGGAATTGAACCCACCACCTCCAGCATATGGGGCTGGTGCCCTACTCCTTTGAGCCACAGGCACCACCCTCAGTTGATCTTCTAAGTGGATCAAGCATAGATTACCAATAGAGCCGTTTTCACTTTTCTCAAATATTTTATAATAGAGTCTTTGAAAGCATTGTGCTTAGTAGCTTATAGTGACCTATTTCTAAGATAGTTCTAAAAATGTGGAATTCTAAATATATGTTTTCTTACATACTTTTTATTTTGAATTTATTACAATTTCTAGTCTATGATCAAACGTTTAGAGATATTGGAGTGAAACTTTAATATAGTTATATCTTATTTAAATTTTAAAGAAGCTAAAAGCATAAATTTTAAGATATAAATATTTAATAATTGCCTCTATTTTTTTTTTCAGGGTTAGATCATGTTTGGAAGGATTTGGCTTATTGGGCCAGAATTCTCTCTTAAAGCTTAGCGTGTTCCCTGACAATGCAAACTGATAGAGCACAAATTTATGTAAAGGATCAGAACTTGGAGAAGGTACAGTAGAGTATATATTATGTGAAACCAATTTTAAAAAATATTTATCTAAATGTATAAGAAAGAAACGTCTAGAAGGACATACAATAAATTGTTAATAGCATTTATACTTGGATGATAGGAATATGGGTTTTATTTTATTTTGGTTTTTTGTCAAAAATTACTACAATAAAAATGTATTTATAAGTAAAAACAAACAATATCTTTGAAACATGTAAATAAATTTTGAAGTGGAAAAAGCTAGTGCTTTTAAGGACTTGCTGTTTTTCTGGCTCTCAGGAGTTCTTGAATAGAAATAGGCTTACTGGATGCACAAGCAACAAAGAATTTTAAACTTTGCATTATTCCACCAACAATGTAATATCCCACTTGCATTTCATTTGTGAAGCTTTCATAAGCCACTAAATAGGTCACATCCAAGGCCTTGAATGAGATGATGTAAAACTAGAAAGTTCTAGAATTTGTAAAGAATCTCAGAGCCAATATCTAGGTAGAGGGACTTTTGTTTGGGCATAATTAGATATTTATAGATATTTATTGTAGATAAAATACAAACCAAAGCCATAGATACCAACATAAATGATTAATGTTTTCATCAGTACATCACAGGGATAGCTGCAGCACGATGTTTATTGCAGCACTATTCACAATAGTAAAGGTAAGGAATCAACCTAAGCATCCCTTAAAGGACAAATGGATAAACAACATGTGGTGTATATACACAGTGGAATACTGTTCAGTCATAAAAAAAAGAGAATGCAATCATGTCATTTGTAGCAACATGAGTGGAACTGGATGGAGGTCATTATGTTAAATGAATAAGCCAGGAATAGAAAGACATATATTGCATATTCTCATTCTTACATGGAAGCTAAAAATGTTGATGTCCTGGAGGTGGAGAGTAGAATAGTAGATACTAGAGACTGGGAGGAATGTGTAGGTCAAGGAGGGGTGAGGAGAAATTAAGTAATGATACAAACATACAATTAGATAGGAGGAATAAGTTCTAATATATGATAGCAGAGTAGGGTGACTATAGTTAACAAGTGTATTATACATTTCAAATAGGACTCAAAATGAGCCCAGCACATAGAAATAAGACAGATACTAGAGGTAATGGATACCTGAATACCTAGACTTGATCGTTATACAGTCTAGGCATGTAACAGAATATCACCTGTAGCCTGCAAATATGCACAAAATATTTGTATCAATAAAAGAGTAATGATTCGATTATTGATTAAATGAACTGAAGTGAACAGTTGGTTGCGACCTAACAGAACGTTTTCACAGCACTTGCCTGGGAAGCTAGAAGATAGGAGTTGGTGTTTTCCACTCTTGCGAATAAAGGCAAGTCGTATTTTAACCCCGTTAGTTGCTTTCAGTTTGGTTTTCTGTAAAGCAAGTAAGCCCTTTTGGTGGAGGCTCCTGAAAAAGCACTTGCCCGTGAATGCAAACTGCATTTGCACCTGGGACTCCTGGGATTATTTTAAACTGGTACCTCAGCCCACATTGGACTTTCAGAAGTTATTAAATTTTTAGTTGAGTCCTTCTGACGTGTTTCTGTGCTGGCCACCACATCCTCCCTTGCTTTGCCAGAGGTGAAACGGTGCATATGTCCCATCTCTCCTAGGAGGGATGCCCCTCTATGGAATGCAGTTTACTTAGTTGTCTTGTAATCTCAGTTTTTGATGGATTAAAGAAAATTTATGACTGTAAATTGCCTGGTCTTCTCTCATCATGGTGAAAGGCAGGTTCTCTCATAGCTTTCTATAGCCTAAGTGGAAACAAAATCTTTTAAATCCTGTCTCTTAACAGTTGGGATCTAGAAAAAACTGGCTTTTCCAATTCTACAAAACTCTACATTTCTGAAGAGTCTCTATTCTTTTGCACTTTGGCCTGCCATTTCTTTCCTGAGCTCTTCTCTTTCCTGTAATACCTGGCTAAAGTCAGCCAAATAATAATATTTACATTGCACTTTTAGCATCTTCCTCCAGAGCTGCTGGTGTCCTATACTTCTCCTCTGTCTCCCCGAGTTACTGCAGTGGAAGCTCTAGAAAATGTGTTGCTACTGGACATGGATCCACAGAATTTCAGTCCCCAATAGCTGTATCTTCACTGATTTCCAGTAAGGAAAATGCCATGAAAATGCCTTAGATTTCCTTATGCACTATCTGCAAAGGACCAATGTCTGGTGAGGATAAATGATGCCCTGCTGTGAAAGGTGGCTTGACATGGGAGGATTCTCATCTCTCACACAAGGTGATGCAGGGCGAGTCCCTCTTCTCTGTTGTATAGCCTTACCGTTTGGGACACATGGCCTCAAAAGGTGCTATGTCTGGAAAAATGGCAAGGGAAGGATGGAAGAAGCACATCGACTTCTAAACACCTTGGTTTAGAAGCAACCAGTGCCGCCTCTGCTCACAGCCCATTAGCCAGAGCTACTCACACAGCTCCAGTTAAAATGTGAAGTGTGCTGGAAGACATGGGGGAGAAACAGACATGTGATGGGCACTCTCACCATCATCCTGCACTCTGCCACTCCAATGTACAGTCAAAAAGGTAACAAGATCATCTTTTCTCTTTTAATTCTCTTTTTTAAATTTTTTACTGTTGGGGATTCATTGGTGGTACAAAGAACCAGGTTACATTGATTGCGTTTGTTAGGTAAAGTCTCTCCTATAATAGTGTCCCTCCCCCAAAGGTGTGTCACATACTGTGACTCCCCCAACCCCCTCCCTCCTTCCTTCTGTCTGCTCTTCCCTTCTCCTATCCCCCACCATGTACAAGGTCATCAACTATCCTCATAAGAAAATGGAGTACAAAGAATTCTTGCTTCTCCATTCTTGTGATGCTTTACTAAGAATAATGTGTTCCACTTCCATCCAGGTTGATAAAAAGGATGTAAAGTCTCCATTTTTTTTAACAGCTGAATAGTATTCCATGGTATACATGTACCACAACCATGTACCAATCCATGTACCAATCCATTCCTGGGTTGGTGGGCATTTAGACTGTTTCCATATTTTCACAATTGTAAATGGAGCTGCGATAAACAGGCTAGTGCAAGTGTCCTTATGATAAAAGTTTTTTTTTCCCTTCTGGGTAGATGCCCAGTAATAGGATTGCAGGATCTTTGCAGTCCCACCAGCAGTGTAAAAGTGTTCCTTTCTCTCCACATCTGCGCCAGCCATCTGCAGTTGTGATTTTGTGATGTGGGCCATTCTCGCTGGGGTTAGATGATATCTGAGGGTGGTTTTGATTTGCATTTCTCTAATAACTAAAGACGATGAGCATTTATTCATATGTTTGCTAGCCATTCCTCCATCTTCTTTAGAGAAGGTTGTATTCATCTGTCTTGCCCATTGTTATACGGTATTGTTGGCTTTTTTCATGGGGATTTATTTGAGTTCTCTATAGATCCTAGTTATCAAAGTTTTTGTCTGATTAAAAATATGCAAATATCTTTTCCCATTGTGTGGGCACACTGTTTGCTTTTGTTGTTGTCTCCTTAGCTGTAAACAAGCTTTTCAGTTTAATTAAGTCCCAACTGTTTTTTTTTTTTTTTTTAATTTTATTATTTGTTTGAGACAGAGTCTCAAGCTGTTACCCTGGGTATAGTGCTATGGCATCACAGCTCACAGCAACATCCAATGCCTGGGCTTAAGCGATTCTCTTGCTTCTGCCTCCCGAGTAGCTAAGACTACAGGCACCTGCCATAACACCTGGCTATTTTTTGGTTGTAGTTGTCATTATTGTTTGGCAAACTCAGGCTAGATTCGAACCTGTCCGCTCTGGTGTATGTAGCTGGTGCTTTAGCTGCTTGAGCTACAGGCACTGAGTCACCAATTGTTTATTTTTGTTGTTGTTGCAATTGCCATGGAAGTATTCTTCATAAAGTCTTTCCCCAGGTCAATC
>CAUYON010107833.1:0-11440 GCA_963573935.1 Arctocebus calabarensis
AGTAGCTGGGACTACAGGCGCCCGCCACAGCGCCCGGCTATTTTTTTGTTTTGCAGTTCGGCCGAGGCCGGGCTTGAACCCGCCACCTTCGGTATATGGGGCCGGCGCCCTACTCGCTGAGCCACAGGAGCCGCCCCAAAACAAATTCTTCAATGGTTGGCTTACCTTTTAACATTGTTTCTGATATGTTTTCTTGGACGGAAGGAAGTCTTTCATGGAAATATTAACAAAATATCATTATGTAATTCAATGGTTTTTGATTTTTAAGTCATCTTAAGGAAATCCTTCCCTATAAATCAATAAGAAAAACACAAACAACCCAATAAAAATGGGGAAAAGATATGAACAGGCAAAAAACATGAATGGCAAATAAACTTAAGAAATCTCATTAGTAATCAAGGAAATGCAACATAAAACCACAGTGACATAAACCATTTAACTCTTAGGATGTTGGTGTGTATTTAAAGGCCTAACAATGCCAAGTATTGGTGAACATATGGAACAAAAAAAACACTAAAAACTTTCAAGGGAAATGTAAATAAGTATAACCGTTTTTAAAAATACTGTGGCAGGCTGGGCATGGTGGCTTACACCTATAATCCCAGCATTTTAGGAGGCCAAGTTAAGAGGATTGCTTGAATCTAAGAGTTTGAGACTAGTCTGGACAAGGTAGTGAGTCCCCCCCCCATCTCTATAAAAAATGTTTTTTAGTTAGCCAGACATGGTGGCATGTGCCCATAGTTCCAGCTACTCAGGAGCCCAAGGCAGGAGGATCACTTGAGCACAGGAGTTTGAGGCTAATAGTAAGCTCATGATTGCACCATTGCATCCCAGCCTGGGCAACAGAGTGGGTCCCCATCTCTAAAAAACAAACAAAAGAATATCATGGCAATAGATAGTAAAATTGAAGATGTCCGTACAGTATAATTTAGCAGTCTCATTCCTTGGTTATCTATCCTAGAGAAACTCTTGCACATACACATTAAGAGATGTTATGATGATGCTGGTTGTAGCATTGTTTTTAAACAACAGCCATATTCGTTAGCAGGAGAATAGATAAAGCACGATATGTTCATAAAGTAGAATACAACACAGTAGAGAAGATGAATAAAATAGAAGTATAGGTATCAATGTGGGTGAAATTTACGGACAGAATTTTGAATAAACGTCTAGTTGCAGGCTTCTGTTTTCAGCTCAAATATGTAAAGTGCTTGGAAGTCATCACTCTGCTGTACATTGTACCCCATAAATGCATTAATGTACACAGCTATGATTTAATTAAAAAAAATAAAAACAGCGGAATGAACTAAAAATCAATGATTTTTCTTGGATATATCAGAAAATTGAAGTCACGTAGATAACTATAACACCAAAGTCGGGAGAGACATTTGTGGTGACACAGGCACATTGAAAGATTGAGACTTGGTCATAGTATTACAAAATGCTTCCCTTACAATGATGCCTTTGCTAATTTGTTATCTATGGAAGAGAATCCTATCATTTCTTGAGAACTAAACTAGCATCATATATGCTTCAGACTGGAAGCTATATTCATCGTGACCTTGCAAAATGATGCTATCAGGGTCAGCGCCTGTGGCTCAACGGGCTAAGGCGCCAGCCACGTACACTTGAGCTGGCGGGTTCGAATCCAGCCCGGACCCGCCAAACAACGACGGCTGCAACCAAAAAATGGCTGGGCATTGTAGCGGGCACCTGTAGTCCCAGCTACTTGGGAGGCGGAAGCAGGAGACTCGCTTGAGCCCAGGAATTGGAAGTCGCGGTGAGCTGTGATGCCACAGCACTCTATCTAGGGTGACAGCTTGGGGCTCTGTCTCAAAAAAAAAAAAATGATGCTATCAGAGACACTTCAGATACCTTCTACAATATGTGACGATTGCATTAGGGAAACTTCATTCGATCTGCCTTATTATATTAACTCATTCATTCATTGACACAATCGCTATTTTTATAGTATGTATTGTGTGGGAAGCATCAAGTTAGACATAAAGAGTACAAAAATATACAGGAGAGTTAGCATTTCTGTCCTAACAGTGTTTAAAGTCTATCTTAGCAACGTTTTCACATGGTTTCTCATTATGGTAGGAAACTGCAAATGTATATATAAATATATATATATGCTGTATATACAGTTACGATGTCAGAGGTGTCTGTTAACATTTTATTAGACCTATATCATATTCTACAACCATGACTTCAAGTCTCACACAGCAAGAAAGTGCTTTTTCACATCATTAAGACTCAGTATCTTAATCCAAAAGATTGGAATACTACCAACCACATCATATTCTGATCCTGAAGCTCCATAAAATAATTCAGAATCACTACTCTCTGTGGGTCAGGGCATCAGTTGAACCACACCACTGCACTCTCCAGGAGATACTACTTTATTTATGTTTGATAAAGCATGACTTTAAGGCATAATCAAAAATGTAACTACTATAGTGGCTGTTAATATTTTATTCCTTTAGAATAAGTTTACTTCTTCAGCTAAGAGTCAGAAGTTTTAAAAATGATAATAATGTGGCTGGGGTTGCCCTCCCTTTCTGAATATGGAAGACAAAATCCTATCAAATATCAAATCTGGCAAATTGAAAAGCCCCCAAGTCATTGAGCTATTGAGAAGGGAAAACCCTAGAAAAAACATTTAATTTTACAGTCATTACAAGAAAAACACTTTCAAAGATATTTAGAAAGAACTAAGTATCTACTAAGTCATTCTAAATATACTGTCCTGCATCCATTATGTAGCTAGAATGGAGATAAATTGGGATAATCTATTTAGACCCTTCATTATTTTAGCATCTTTTTATTGAGATCCTGCATATGTCCAGCTTTATTTAAAGCATCTAAGAAACTGCAGTTAGAAGATTCTTGCTTTCTTAAAGAACAGACTATTAGGAATGCAGAAAATTAAACAGTAAGCTACTGAGTGATGTGATAGAATGCTGTAAGTGAAATAGAAACTCTGAAACTGAAGAATGCAGGATGGGCAGAGAAACAGCTAACATAAAGCTATTGATACTGAGGTTAGGAAAGGCTGTCAGAAAAAGATGATCTTTTTCTTCAATTTTCAGTTAAGCAAATTTCATAGGCAAGGCTATAAATCTCAAAAAAATCACCCAGGAAATAAGTTAATCAATTTGGAGCTGATCTAGGGAAATGAAAGTGAGGTTTTTTGTTTTTTGTTTTTTTTGAGAAGAGAGTCTCACTCTATTGTGTCATGGTAGCTGTGTAGCTCATAGCAACCTCAAACTCCTGGGCTTAAGTGATCCTTGAACCTCAGCCTTCCTTCAGTAGCTGGGACAACAGGCACCTGCCACAATGCCCAGCTGATTTCTTTCTATTTTTAGTAGAGACAGGGTCTTACACTTATTCAGGCTGGTCTTGAACTTCTGAGCTTAAGCAATCCACCCACCTCCCAGAGTGCTAGATTATAGGCATGAGCCCCAGTGCCTGCCTAAAGAGTGTTTTATTTTTTTATTCTTTTATTAATTCATAACTGTGTGCATTAATGCATTTATGGAGTATAGTGTGCTTATTTGACATACAATGTGGAATGCTTACATGTAACTGATTAACATAACTGTCTCCTTGCTTACTTATTTGTTGTGGAAAAAAACATTCATACTTTATTCTGAGTAGTATAGGAATGTATCATTGCATTATGCATATTAGATTGGATCCTCCCCAAAACCTTCCCTCCTCCCGGCCTTCCCCCTCCCAGCCCCTTTTCTCTTCCCTCTTTCTTTCTGGACTATAGTTATGTTTTACCATTCCTATGAATGTATAGGTGATTTATATACTGATTTCATAGTAGTATTGAATACTATGCAGCCAAAGAGTGTTTTACACAGCCTTTTTACAGCAGTACCCAGAATTCTCTAAGATTCCCAGGTATCTTTTTTTTTTTTTTTTAAATAGGTCTTGCTGTGTTTCCTGGGCTATAATGCGGTGGAGTGATCATAGCTCATAGCAACCTCAAATTCCTAGACTCAAGCAATCCTCCTGCCTCAGCCTCCCAGGTAGCTAGGACTACAGGCACTATTATCATGCCCGGCTAATTTTTTTATATTTTTTGTAGAGACACAGTCTCGCTGTGTTTTTCAGCCTGGTCTGGAACTTGTGGGCTCAAGCAATACTCCCACCTCAGCCTCCCAAAGTGCTAAGATTACAGGCATATGCCATCACACCCAGCCCCCAACTATTATTCACTCAAGTCCATTCCTATGAATCCTTAACATAACCACCTAACTTAATGTGATCCAGATTCAAGTTTCTTCTTATGAATTCTCAGAATATTTCAACTGTCTCTGAGGGGTACCTTTTATTTTTTTGTACAAATTGCAGTGCATACACATTTTCTCCTTTTAGACTAGGCTTCTTTTTTTTTTTCCTTTTTTTTATTGAATCATAGCTATGTACATTAGTTCAATCATGGCTTCTTAAGAACAATATTCCTTTTTCTTCTTGCAACTTTCTCTTCTAATCCACTTCTCCAGAATTAACCCACTCCTTCATAACCTGTCCTTATTATATATAAATATGATCCTATATTGTCCTTGTTATACAAATGCTAAGAACAATGCCTAGTATGAAATATTTACTCACTTAATCTTTGCAATAAGTCTTGGAGAGTCAGTCATAAATATCTCCATTCAAGTGGAAAGGGATAAGGCCCATATTTGAAACCAGACAAGAAGGCTTCTGAACCTGCCTAAACTACTGCATAAACCTTCACAAACACTCTAATGTTTCTAAATTTTACATTTTAAAGAGCAGGTAATATGACATAATATTTTTATTTTTCTCTCCAACATCTCAGAAAGTGACTTGCATAGAAATATTTGATAATAAATAAACATGTGAATAAGAAAAAAATAATGCTTCCCTCTCTTTCAGACCTTGTTACCACATCAACAGGGCTTCATTATAATAACTGGATTATACCTGAAAGATCTGCAAGATTCAGGCTCTATTTAAGGAGTTTTAAGGGAAACCCAAAGGAAATAAGGGAGACAAAAATATAGTAAAAGAAATGGAAACCTCTGACATAGCTAAAGCAAACATTAAGCACAGCCCAACTCTTGGCCAGATTAACAAAACCTCGTACTTAATAGCCTTTTTGGCTCAATTCCTGTTACTCGATAGATCATGTCCAGCTTTCAACAAAAGAATTACAAGACATGTTAAAAAAAATAGTCTGAAGAGAAAAAACAATGGGGACCAAATTTGGATGTGACACAGGTTTTGGAATTATCAAATAGGGAATGTAAAATGACCATGATTAATATACTAAGGAGTCTGTTAGTAAAAGTACACAGCATGCAAGGCCAGATGGCTAATATAAACAGAGATTTAGAAACTCTAAGAAAGAATCAAAAGGAGATGCTAGAAATTAAAAAAAAAAAAAAAAAGCTTTGTAGCAAATAAAGTATACCTTTGATAGGCTCAACATTAAGTTGGAAATAGCCAAGGAAGGAATTGGTAAGTCTGAAGACATGGTTATAGAAACTTCCCAAGCTGAAATATAAAGAGAAAAAAGACAGTGAAAAATGGAAGAGACTAAGAAGTAGGAGATGATTTCAAAGGGTGTAACATACACATTTATTGGAATATCAAAAGAAGAAGAGAGGAAGGATGTTTTGAAGTAATTATGACTGAGAATATTCCAAAATTAATGGTAAACAACCAACCATGGATATAAGAAGCTCAGAGAATGCAAAACGTAATAAATACTAAAACCTACACCTAAGCATATCAGGTTCAAACTACAGAGACAAAGAAAAAAATCGAAAACAGCCAGAGAAACACGTTTCTTATATGGGAACAAAGATAAGAATTCATCAGACTTTTCATCAGAAACCATACAGGCAAGAAGACAATGGAGCAAAATATTTGTGTTGGAAGAAAAAAAACCAATCTCCTCACCATCATTCTTTATTCAGCAAAAATGAAGCTGCAAAAGTGAAGAAAAAATAATAAAGACTTTATTAGACATGCAAAAACTGAATGCCCCGTAGCTCATTGGGTAGGGTGCCAGCCACATACACTAAGGCTGGCGGGTTCAAACTCGTCCCAGGCCTGCTAAAAACAACAATGACAACTGCAACAACAAGAACAAAAAATAGCCAGGTGTTGTGGCAGTTGCCTGTAGTCCCAGCTACTTGGGAGGCTAAGGCAAGAGAATCGCTTGAGCCCAAGAGTTTGAGCTTGCTGTGAGCTGTGACTCTCATAGCACTCTACCCAGGGCGACAGCTTGAGACTGTCTCAAAAAAAAAAAAAAATCCTCTGGAACTAGTGAGTGCATACAGGTTGGAAGGTACAAGGTTTATATGTAAAAGTCAGTTGCTTTCCTGTATACTAGAAATAAAAAAATTGGAATTTGAGATTTAAAATAGCACTGTTTATAATAGTAACAATAAGAGAATAATACATAGGTATAACTTTAACAAAATATGTATACAGGATCTTTATGTAAAAATCTATAAAACTAATGAAAAATTGCACCTGTAGTCCCAGCTACTCAGGAGGCTAAGGCAAGAGAACTGCCTAAGCCCAGGAGTTGGAGGTTGCTGTGAGCTATGTGATGCCACGGCACTCTACCAAGGGCAAAAAAGTGAGATTCTGTCTCAGCAACAAGAACAGAATAACTGATGAAAAGTTAAAGAAGATCCAAACAAATGGAGAGATATCTTGTTTTCTTGGATTGAAAGACTTAATATTGTTAACATATGAGTTCTTCATGAATTAATTTGTAGATTCCACACAATCCAAACAAAATCCAGCCAACCTATTTTGTGGATATTAACAAATTGATTCTACATTTATATAGAAAGAAAAGACACCCAGAATATCTAACATGATACCTAAGAAGAAGAATGAAGTAGAAGAACTGGCACTAGCCAACTTTAAGATTTACGATAATTAATTAGTGTGTTGGTAGGAAAAAAAGACATATAGATCAGTGGAACAGAATAAGGATCCGAAGATTAGACCCACATAAATATAGTGAACTGATCTTTGACAAGAAAGCAAAGGCAATTCAATGGAGAAAGCACAGTCTTTCAACGAAGAGTGCTAGAACAACTGAATGTCCACGTGCAAAAAAATAAATCTTGCCAAACTTATATATTTTTCATAAAAATTAACAAATTGAATCATATCCCTGAATATAAAATACAATACTCAAAAACTTCTAGAAGAAAACAGAAGCAACCTTGTGTTTTATGATATTTATTAGATATAATACCAAAAGCACAATTTTTATAAGAAACAATTGATAAATCAGACTTTTGTTGAAAATAGAAACTTCTGCTCTATAAAAGATACCTTTAAGAGAATCTGAAAACAGGCCACAGACTAGAAAAAATATTTTCAGAACATATGTCTGATGGAAGACCTGTATCCAAAATACATAAAAAAAACTTCTAAAACTCAACAGTAATAAAATGAATAGGGCGGTGCCTATGGCTTAAGGAGTAGGGCGCTGGCCCCATATACCAGGGGTGGCGGGTTCAAACCCAGCCCCGGCCAAGAAAAAAAAAAAAGAACAGTCAGTTTTAGAAATGTGTGCCACAAAATAACAAAGTGCTAAAAAGAAAAACAATAAGCCATTATGTTGTGGCTCTTTGACATTGGGGATATATCAAAGAAACATAGGAGTCACATGAAAGAGCTTATCAAAGCTGGAACAATTTGTGCAACAAACTATTAATAGATAGATTAATGTTGGGTGATAATAAATTATAGAATAAATATCCGTAAGTCTAATTGATGTAAATAAAAGAGTAAATAAATAAGTGGAAAAGAGATAAATTTCTCATGAAAAGTAATTACAAATAATGTATGTGGATATGCTACCTCAAGGAAGCAGAACATTAACTCCACACTCCTTAGTTTTGAGCTGCTTATAGTCACTTCTTTCCAAAAGAGTACAGTATGAGAGGACAGGAAACCTTCTTTCCAAAAGAGTACAGTATGAGAGGACAGGTTTACAACAGGGAAACCTGACAAACCCTACCTCAGCCAGGTGATCAAGGCCAAAATCAGTAGTTATAAATCATCTTTATAATGTGTATGCTTAATATGATGTGATCAAACTGTACTTTTCAAAACTCTGTGGTCGGATGTGGAGAAAAGGGAACACTTCTACATTGCTGGTGGGAATGCAAACATACATTCCGTTTGGAAAGATGTTTGGAGAACACTTAGAGATCTTAAAATAGACCTGCCATTCTATCCTACTATTCCTCTACTAGGTATATATCCAGAGGACCAAAAATCACATTATAACAAAGATATATGTACCAGAATGTTTATTGTAGCCCAATTCATAATTGCTAAGTCATGGAAGAAGCCCAAGCGGCTATCAACCCGTGAATGGATCAATAAATTGTGGTATATGTACACCATGAAATATTATACAGCCTTAAAGAAAGATGGAGACTTTACCGCTTACATGTTTACATGGATGGAGCTGGAACATATTCTTCTTAACAAAGTATCTCAAGAATGGAAGAAAAAGTATCCAAAGTACTCAGTCTTACTGTGAAACCAATTTATAGCTTTCTTATGAAAGCTATAACCCAATTATAGCCCAAGAAGAAGGGGAAAGGGAGGGGAGGGGAGGAGGGAAGATGGGTGGAGGGAGAATAATCGGTGGGACCACACCTATGGTGCATCTTACAAGGGTACATGCGAAATTTACTCAGTGTAGAATATAAATGTCTTAACACAATAACTAAGACAATGTGGTGAAGGCTATGTTAACCAGTGATGAAAACATTTCAAATTGTATATAAAACCAGCACATTGTACCCCATGATTGCATTAATGTACACAACTATGATTTAATAATAAAAAAAAAAAAAAAGCTCTGTGGTCTTCCTCCCAATAATCCGTAACCCCAGTCTAATGTAAGAAGATTATCAGAAAAATTTCTAGTAGTAGGGCAGTCCACAAAATACCTGACCAATACTCCTCAAAACTGTCAAGATCATTAAAAATAAGGAAAATCTGACAAACTGCCACAGACAAGAGGAGCTTAAAGACACATGACAACTAAATGTAATGTGGTGATCTGGATGGGATCCTGAAAAAGAAAAAGAACATTAAGTAAAAACTAAGGAAATCTAAATAAACTATGGACTATAGTTACTAATAATGTATTGGTTCATTATTTGTAACAAATGTAACATACTAATCTAAGATATAAATAACAGGAAACTGTAGGGTATATGGGAGTTCTTTATACCATCTTCTCAATTTTTCTGCAAATCTAAAACTGTTCTAAAAATAAAGTCAGTTTTAAAGAGTTTTTAAAAGGTAGCTATAGAGGAATGCATGCAGTATAATACCATTTAAATAAAGTTCAAAACACATAAAACAATACTGTGTATTGGACAGGGTTACCAGGAAGAGCTTTTATCTTCTGTTCTGACTTGGAGATTCTGATTTGACATTGGTCTTGGCAGATATGTTTATCTGGTTATTGAGCATAGCTGTATCTTTTTGTGTATCTTCGTGGGGGGGGTATAAATTCATACAGTACACACATAAGTGTTATGTATGTTTTGGGAGCAGAAGGAATGCATCCAAGCAAGAACTGACAACCATCTCAACCAGAAATCCTCTTTATTTTTAAAAAATATTCATATCAAAGGGAACAATCTTAGTATGGATCTTGCATAATGGGTGAGAAATTTGAAGTCTGTTTTCACATACCACTTGTTATGATTATTTAATTTTCTGGTGTTTTCATGATTAGTATTTGAGAGGGAATACTGAAGATCACCTAAAATTGCTTAAGTGAGTCACAAGTCATTGATTGTATGCTGTTGCCTTTAAGATACAAACATACGTAAGTGCTAAATATGTGAATGTTCTGGTTTTAAAGATTTGGGGACATAAATATTCTACTACTTGTTAACAATGTTTAATGTATTTATTCATACATTAGAGTGGTTAAGTCATTTAGGTAGGTTCTATTTCTAGCTCTCTGCTTTTGCCGCTCCTGTCTGAATTCTTTCTTAGTTCATTTAAGCCATAAAGGATATAACTAATGCAAGCTAATATCTGAAATTCTTTTTTCCCTCCATACTTTTTATTGTGTTTAAGAAACACATGAGATCTGCCCTCTCATCAAATTTTTAAGTATACAATATTGTCTTAAATTATAAACATGATGTACAGCAGAGATATAGAAATTTTTCATCTTGCATGACTGAAACTTTCCATCCATTGAACAGAAACTCCCGATTTTCCCCTCTACCCCAACCCCAGAAACCATTATTCTACTTTCTGCTTTAACAAGTTCTACTACTTTAGATACTTTATATAAGTGGACTCATGTAGTATTAGTCTTTCTATGTCTAGCTTATTTCACTTAGCAGATAGTCCTCCTCAAGATTCGTTTGTGTCATAGCATGTGACAGGATTTTCCTTATTGAGACAAAATACCATTCCATTGTGTGTGTCTGTGTGTGTATGCCACTTTATCCATTCTTTAGGCAATATACATTGAGGTTGTTCCTACCTCTTGGCTATTGTGAACAATGTAACAGTGAAACATGGATGTGCATATATCACTTTGAGATGCTGATTTCAACTCTTTTGGATAAATACCCCAAAGTGGGATGGTTGTATCATACGGTAGTTCAATTTTAATTTTGGGAGGAACTTCCATACTATTCTCCATAGCAGCTATACCACTTTACTTTTCTACCAATAGTGCACAAGAGTTCCACCTTCTCCATAGCCTTGCCAACACTTGTAATTTTCTGGATTTTTTATAATTGTCATCGTAACACATATGAGGCGATACTTCATGATTTGTATTTCCCTTTAATTTGTGATCTTGAATGTCTTTTCATATACATGTTGGCCATTTGTATACCTTCTTTGAAAAAGTGTTTATTTAAGCCTTTTGCTCATATTTTAATCAGGTTATTTGGCTTTTTGCTATTGAGTTGTAGGAGTTCCTTATATATTTTAGACATTAGCCCCTTATTAAATATATGGTCTACAAATATTTTCTCTTATCCCATAGATTGCCTTTTTACTCCATTCATTGTTTCCTTTGCTATGCAGAGCATTTTAGTTTGATGTGGTCCCACTTACCTATTTTTGCTTTTGCTGCATGTGTTTTTAGTGTCGCATCAAAGAAATAATTGCGGCTCGGTGTCTGTGGCTCAATGGGGTAAGGCACCAGCCATGTACAACTGAGCTGACGGGTTTGAATCTAGCCCAGGCCCGCCAAACAACAATGACGGCTGCAACCGGGCACCTGTAGTCCCAGCTACTTGGGAGGCGGAGGCAGGAGACTCACTTGAGCCCAGGAATTCGAGGTTGCTGTGAGCTGTGATGCCACAGCACTCTATCCAGGACGACAGCTTGAGGCTCTGTCTCAAAAAAAAAAAAA
>CAUYON010107834.1:0-13283 GCA_963573935.1 Arctocebus calabarensis
CCTCCAATTCCTGGGCTCAAGCGAGTCTCTTGCCTCTGCCTCCCAAGTAGCTGGGACTACAGGCGCCCGCCACAACGCCCGGCCATTTTTTGGTTGCAGCCGTCATTGTTGTTTGGCGGGCCCTGGGGCTGGATTTGAACCTGCCAGCTCAGGTGTACGTGGCTGGCGCCTTAGCCCGCTGAGCCACAGGCGCTGAGCCCCCTCTGTGTAAGGGTACCAGCCATTGGGTTTAAGGCACACCCTAATCCAGGATGATTGCATCTTAATTAATTACATAAAGCAAAGACCCTATTTCCAACTAAGGTCACATTCACAGGTTAGGTCCTGGGGTTAGGACACCATATATCTTTCAACTCATCAGAAAGTCTAATGCTGGCTCAGCGCCTATAGCTCAGCGACTAAGGCACCAGCCACATACACCAGACCTGGTGGGTTCGAATCCAGCCTGGGCCCACCAAACAGTGACAACTACAACAAAAAAAGTAGCTGGGCATTGTGGTGGGTGTCTATAGTCCCAGCTACTTGGGAGGCTGAGGCAAGAGAATCGCTTAAGCCCAGGAGTTGGAGGTTGCTGTGAGCTGTAATGCCACGACACTGTACCCAGGATGACAGCTTGAGTCTCTGTCTCAGAAAAAAGGAAGTCTAGTGCTGTTTCTGCTAACTACATAGCTAGTGCACTAGTAGTTGGTATGAAGAACTAAGAGAATCTAGAGCAGTGGTTCTCAACCTTCCTAATGCTGTGACCCTTTATTTAATACAGTTCCTTATGTTGTGGTGATCCCCAACCATAAAAATTATTTCCTTTGCTAAATAAACTTTTTTTTTTTTTAGAGACATAGTTTCACTTTATTGTCTTCGGTAGAGTGCTGTCGCATCACAGCTCACAGCAACCTCCCACTCCTGGGCTTAGGCGATTCTCTTGTCTCAGCCTCCTGAGTAGCTGGGACTATAGGCACCGGCCACAACGTCTGGCTATTTTTTGTTTTTGTTTTTGTTTTTTTTTTTTTGCAGTTTGGCTGGGGCCGGGTTTAAACCCTCCACCCCCTATATGGGGCCGGCGCCCTGCCCACTGAGCCACAGGTGCCGCCGACATTGCTAAATAATTTTATGGTTGGGGGTCGCTGCAACATGAGGAACTATATTAAAGGGTCGCAGCTTTAGGAAGGTTGAGAACCACTGATCTAGAGCTTATGAAATTTTAACTCTTTGATTTGGGGTGATTGATGCTTCCATCCTTGGTGGTCAGTCAGGGTTTCCTGTCGGATAATCAGAGTAAAGCTCGTGCTGAGTAGCTGTGCTTCCTTCCACTAATGCATTAGTCTTCCTTCTGGTTTGCAGGGAGCCACAGTGGGGTTCCATGTGTGACCACACAGAACAAGGCTCTGGCCACTAGATCTGTGTGATGTTTGGTCTTATCTGAAGCTCCTGTCCATTTGTTAATATGTATTTGAGGAGTGATTGGTTCTCTCGAGAGTATAAAGCTGGAAGTAGAATCCAGAACAGTATACCAATCTCTCGTCTTTGAATATTTGACAAAGGGATTGCACAATCTTCTTGACCAGTACCTTTGGCAGAATAGCTGAGCCTCAAGGTTTCCTTCCCCACCATGACATACTACCAGCTCGTACTACCAGTCTTTTCTTGACCATCTGCATTCCTCTACCAGTAGGAAAGCAACATCATTAAGACTTAAATTATGATGTTCTCCAGCTCCTGTCACTTCCTGTTTTGAGTTCTAAGTATTTAACTCTTCTATTAGACTAGTGTCTTCCTTTTGATAGGATCCTAGTCAGTGTTGGTTTTGTCCATGAGTGGTGTTTATTCTCTAGTAACTTAGTTGCTCATAATCTTGTTTTTTGTTGTTGCAGGTTTTTTTGGCTGGGGCCGGGTTTGAACTCGCCACCTCTGGTATATGGGGCTGGCGCCCTACTCCTTGAGCCACAGGCGCTGCCCCCCTGTTTTTTTTTTTGAGACAGAGCCTCAAGTTGTCACCCTGGATAGAGTGCTGTGGCATCACAGCTCACAGCAAGCTCCAATTCCTGGGCTCAAGCGAGTCTCTTGCCTCTGCCTCCCAAGTAGCTGGCACTACAGGCATCCACCACAACACCTGGCCATTTTTTGGTTGCAGCTGTCATTGTTGTTTGGCGGGCCCAGGCTGGATTCGAACCTACCAGCTCAGGTGTACATGGTTGGTGCGCCTTAGCCCGTTGAGCAACAGGTGCCAAGCCTGCCCCCCTGTTTTTGAGAAGTATTGTTGATTATATGGAAGAGAATATTTTCCAATATTTTCAGATTTTGCACTCAATATTTTTCTTTTTGGGTTTTGCAGGTGACAGAGTTGAATGAACCTCTTTCCAATGAAGATCGAAATCTCCTCTCTGTGGCCTACAAGAATGTGGTTGGTGCCAGGCGATCTTCCTGGAGGGTCATTAGCAGCATTGAGCAGAAAACCATGGCTGATGGAAATGAAAAGAAATTGGAGAAAGTTAAAGCTTACCGGGAGAAGATTGAGAAGGAGCTGGAGACAGTTTGCAATGATGTCCTGGCTCTGCTCGACAAGTTCCTCATCAAGAACTGCAATGATTTTCAGTATGAGAGCAAGGTGTTTTACCTGAAAATGAAAGGTGATTACTACCGCTACTTGGCAGAGGTAGCTTCTGGGGAGAAGAAAAACAGTGTGGTGGAAGCTTCTGAAGCTGCCTACAAGGAAGCCTTTGAAATCAGCAAAGAGCAAATGCAGCCAACACATCCCATCCGGCTGGGCCTGGCCCTCAACTTCTCTGTGTTCTACTATGAGATCCAGAATGCACCTGAGCAAGCCTGCCTCTTAGCCAAACAAGCCTTCGATGATGCGATAGCTGAGCTGGACACACTAAACGAGGATTCCTATAAGGACTCCACACTCATCATGCAATTGCTGCGAGACAACCTCACCCTCTGGACAAGCGACCAGCAGGATGAAGAAGCAGGAGAAGGCAACTGAAGAGCCTTCGGGTCGCTCACCCTTCCTTCACCCACCACCCCATCATCACCAATTCTTCCTTGCCACAATCACTAAATATCTAGTGCTAAACCTATCTATATTGGCAGCACAGCTACTCAGATCTGCTCTCCCGTCCCTTGGAAAGCAGTTTCAGATAAATCTTCATGGGCATTGATGGACTGATGGTTGCTTTGAGTCCACAGGAGCTCCCTTTTTGAATTGTTCAGAGAAGTGAATGAGGCATTTTACTATGCCTGCTGATTAGGGAAATCCAGGTGAAATTAACAGGGGGAGATTAGAAAGGAGAATTAGCCAACACAGTCTACAGTTGATATTTAAAAGATCCATTTAAAACAAGCTGATAGGGTGGCGCCTGTGGCTCAAAGGAGTAGGGTGCCAGCCCCATATGCCGGAGGGGATGGGTTAAAACTCAGCCCCAGCCAAAAAAAAAAAAATTAAAAACTGCAAAAAATAAATAAATAAAAACTAAAATAAAACAAACTGATAGTGTTTTGTTAAGCAGTACATCTCATGCATGCAAAACTGAATTCACCCCTCCCACCTCTTTCTTTAGCTAATGGAAAACTGTTAGGGGAAGCTGATACAGAGAGACAACTTGCTCCTTTCCATCAACTTTATAATAAACTGTGAACGTTAGGTTTCAGTAGTGCCTTGTTTTGCCTCTTTACATTATGATGCGCATAGACCTTCTTTTCAATGCAATGCATCTAAAGTTTTGATACTCATAACTTTTTCTTTGGTTGTGATTGTTTAAGAATCATGGATTTATTTTTTGTAACTCTTTGGCTATTGTCCTTGTGTATCTGACAGCACCACTTGTGTCAGCCCATGTCAATCAAGATGGGTGATTATGAAATGCCAGACTTCAGGCTTGGCGCCTGTGGCTCAACGGGCTAAGGCACCAGTCACGTACACCTGAGCTGGTGGGTTCGAATCCAGCCCAGGCCCACCAAACAACAATAGTGGCTGCAACCAAAAAATGGCCAGGCGTTGTGGCAGGTGCCTGTAGTCCCAGCTACTTGGGAGGCAGATGCAGAAGACTCACTTGAGCCCAGGATTTGGAGGTTGCTGTAAGCTGTGATGCTACAGCACTATATCCAGGTGACAGCTTTAGGCTCTGTCTCAAAAAAAACGAAATGCCAGACTTCTAAAATAAATGTTTTGGAATTCAATAGGTAAATAAATGCTGCTTTGGAGATATTAAAAAAAGAAAGAAAGAAAGAAAGAAACAAAGGCAGAAATGAAACCTGTGTTTTGCTTTGCAGACTCTTTTATGATATGGCACACTTCAATGTGTTTTTACTTCTCAGAAATCTGTCTTAGATACCCCAAATGTTCAATAACAAAAACAAAACAAAGTAAAAACACAGCCCTTCTCCATGTTTCTGAATGAAGGTTACAATGCTTGTCATGGGACAGTTTTGCTATAAAGGCCTAGAAAGTTGGACACCTGGACAGCCTTGAATAGCTTTTTATTTCAGCTCTTTCTTCCCTAGAAAATAATTCCTGATGTATTCCAAACAAAAAAAGTTCATGGATAGAATGAAGAATCACCAACCTAAGTTGTCCCCTCACTCCAATTCTGGTCACTACCATGCTATGTTCCCTGAGAGGACGTGCTTATAGCCTGGAGCTGGCCCAATTGCCAAGACACCAAGTTTGATTTGGGAATGACATGTGTAGAGGTGTAGTTTGCTTCTCTTTTTGTTTTTTTATAGTTTAATATATTTTAATAGCAAACTTACAGGAACAGCACAGAAAACAGACAACATGAAAAACATGTACTCAGATGGTCAGGTATGATGGCTCACACTTATAATCCCAGCACTTGGGAGTTTGAAAACCAACCTGAGCAAGAGTGAGACCCCATCTGTAAAAAATATCCAAGCCTTGTGGCCAGAACATGTAGTGGCAGCTACGTGGGAGGCTGAGGCAAGAGAATCACTTGAACCCAAGAGTTCGAGGTTGCTGTGAGCTAAGATGTCACAACACTCTACCAAGGGTGACCAAATGAGACTCTATCTCAAAACAAAAAACATGTACCTGTATGTAGGACAACTCAGAAAAGTATAGAGAGGGCAGGCAGCGCCTGTGGCTTAGTGGGTTGGGTGCCAGCCCCATATACCAAGGGTAGCAGGTTCGAGCCTGGCCCCAGCCAAACTGCAACAAAAAAATAGCTGGGCATTGTGATGGGCGCCTGTAGTCCCAAATACTCAAGAGGCTGAGGCAAGAGAATCGCCTAAGCCCAGGAGTTGGAGGTTGCTATGAGCTGTTATTACACCAGGGCACTCTACCCAGGGCAATAAAGTGAGATTCTGTCTTTAAAAAAAAAAAAGTATAGTGAATGGATGGAATCTATTGTATGATAAAAAATAGTACAAACACCATTTAGTTGCTGTCAATAAAAAATTTACTTGTTTAAAAAAAAAAAATCCAAATGCAAGCTCGGTACCTGTGGCTCAGGCGGTTAAGGCACTGATACTGATGAGTTCGAATCCAGCCCAGGCCCACCAAACAACAATGATGGCTGCAACCAAAAAATGAGTGGGTGTTGTGGCAGGTGCCTGTAGTCCCAGCTACTTGGGAGGCGGAGGCAGGAGACTCGCTTGAGCCCAGGAGTTTGAGGTTTCTGTGAATTGTGACGCCACAGCACTCTACCCACGGTGACAGCTTGAGACTCTGTCTTAAAAAAATAAAGAAATTAGCTCGGTGGCTGTAGCTCAATGGGCTAAGGCACCAGCCACGTACACCTGAGCTGGCGGGTTCGAATCCAGCCTGGGCCCGCCAAACAACGGCTGCAACCAAAAAATGGCCTGGCATTGTGATGGGAGCCTGTAGTCCCAGGTACTTGGGAGGCGGAGGCAAGAGACTCACTTGAGCCCAGGAATTGGAGATTGCTGTGAGCTGTGATGTCACAGCACTCTATCCAGGGTGACAGCTTGAGGCTCTGTCTCAAAATAAATAAATAAATAAATAATAAAGAAATAAATAATAAAAATAAAAATTCACACACAAATGAAATTGGAAAAACTGCCAATACCTGATTTCTGTCCCCTATTTTTCCAGTTGCAATCATATATCAAGGTGTCTTTTAACTCCATGGAGAGAAAAAAATCTAACGTTCAGAACTACGAATAACAGGAAGAAGAGAATTCTTTTTTTAAAAATAATGAAATTTGGGGGGGTTGAGACAGAGTCTCACTTTGTCATCCTCAGTAGAATGCTGTGGGGTCACAGCTCACAGTAACCTCAAACTCTTGGGCTTAAGCAATTTTCTTGCCTCAGCCTCCTAAGAAAAGCTGGAACTACAGGTGTCCGCTACAACGCCCAGCTACTTTTAGAGATGAGGTCTCGCTCTGACTCAAGCTGGTCTGGAACCGGTGAGTTTAGGCAATCCACCTCCCTCAACCTCTCAAGTGCTGGGATTACAGGCGTGAGCCACCGCTCCCAGCCTGATAGTGAAATGTTTTCCCATCATAGTGGACCCTAAACACGTTCTCCGTGAATACTGCATGCTAGCTGGATGGCTTCTGGCATAATTGTTATAGGTTTGGCATGAATAGCACACAAGTTGGTGTCTTCAAAAAGCCCAACCAGAAGGGCCTCATTTGGCCCCTGCAAAGCACCAATAGTTGCGCTCTGGAAGGGCAGATCTGTCTTGAAGTCCTACAATTTCTTGCACCAGACGCTAGAAAGTGCCTCAGTAGCAGACCCGTATCGACGAGGTTTCACCACTCCTCCAGTAGAGGGCGCACTCCTGCTCGCGGCTTTTACAGCCAGCGGCTTCTAGGTGCTTTACCTCCTGTGGATTTGAGGGCAGTCTGCTTTGTAGGAGCCAACCTCCTTACTTACCCCTCTTCTCCTTCGGCTGGAGCTGGGCCAGCTAGAGGAGGCGCTGGCGTTAGACAGCGATGGCAGTGTGGTGGCTAACCCAATTTGTTTCTCTTAAAAATTTGGGGTGGTTGGGCAGTACCTGTGGCTCAACAGAGTAGGGCGCTGGCCCCATATGCCGAGGGTGGCGGGTTCAAACCCAGCCCCGGCCAATAACTGCAAAAAAAAAAAAAAAAAAAAACAAGTTGAGGGTGGTGCCCATAGCTTAGTGAGTAGGGCGCCGGCCACATATACCAAGGCTGATGGGCTCAAACCCAGCACGGGCCTGTTAAAACAACAAGCAACAAAAAATTGATCTGAAAGCACGTAACTCGCTGTCTTGCTAGACCTGTCAGCCTGTGCTTACCCTATGTCACTGGGTGCTCACGCAGGGCCTGCCTCACATGCCGAGGCTCCCACTCATTCTAGCTATTAATAAGAAATCACGTTTTTAATAGACGAGTTTGACCCTCTCCAGTTCCACCTTGTTCATGAAGATCACCCAGGTACCCCAGCCCACAGCAAACTCTTTCATGCTTGGCATGTTATTATTTGCTGTGGCAATTGATCTTTATTTAATGTAGACTTGTTTTCTTCCCAAGTCTTTATTTTTTGGAGACAGAGTCTCACTATGTCACCCTTGGTAGAGAGCTGTGGCATCACAGCTCACAGCAACCTCAAACTCTTGGGCTTAAACAATTCTCTTGCCTCAGCCTCCCCAGTGCCTGGGACTACAGGCACCTGCCACACGCCCAGCTAATTTTTAGTTGCAGTTGTCATTGTTGTTTGGTGGCCTGGGCTGAACTGGAACCTGCCAGCCTTGGTGTATGTGGCTGGTGCCCTACTCACTTGGGTATGGGCGCCAAGCCCCAAAACTTTAAATTTACTGAATTTTGAAACACTATGTTGCTGTTTTCCTTCATCTGAACTGAATGTTGTGCTCTCCTCAAATCATGTCCTTCCCAGAACCTCAGAACGTGACCTTATTTGGAAACAGAGTCATTGCATTTGTAATAAGTTAAGATGAGGTCACGCAGTAGTTGAGTGGGCCCATAAACCACTCTGAGTAGTGTCTTTATTAGAAGAGGGAAGATGGCCATGTGATGACAGAGGCAGGGATTAGAGCGATGTAGCTATGAGCCCGGCCCAATAGTTTGTTAGACATCTATAAAACTATGTACATGGCTCAAACCAAAATAAAAGATGTCAAGAATTGTCAGTCACAACCAGCAGCTAAAAGAGAGGAATGGAACAGATTCTCCCTCCAAGTTCCCAATTAGGAACCAACTCTGTAGATCCCTTGATTTTGAACTGCTGTCCTCCAAAACTGTACCTTGTTATGACAGCTCTAAGAAACCAGTATACCTGGCATTCCATTTCATTTCATTATATGCTCTCTTAATTCATCTTCGTTCTGAAATGTTATGTTGCCCTTCTCCTGCACCTCTCTAGTAATGAAACAGCTAAACTCTGAACAGAATGTCAATATCTGACTCATCATGTACTACCTCCAAATGGTGAGAGGGAGAGAGAAAAGAAAAAGGGCCTGTTAGGAAGATATTGAGGGAAAATGTAGATTAGGATTTGGCAACACACTTTTTTTTGAGATAGAGTCTCATTATGTCGTGCTCAATACAGTGCCATGGCATCACAGTTCACAGCAACCTCAATCTCTTGGGCTTAAGCAATTCTCTTGCCTCAGCCTCCCAAATAGCTGGGACTACAGGCACCCGCCACAAGACCCAGCTATTTTTTTGTTGTAGTCATTGTTGTTTAGAAGGCCTGGGCCGGGTTTCAGCCTGCCCCAGTATATGTGGCCAGCGCCTTAGCCCCTGAGCTATGGGTGCTGAGCCTGGCAACAGTATTTTTATTCATTAGTTTGCTTCATTTGATCATGAAAATTTCCCTGTGTGGATGAAGTCAACTCCCAGGTGTCCCTTGTTGAACCACATGGGACCTTTACTGGCTGCTTCTAACAGTGCCTTTCCCTCACCACCCACAGGTCATCTCGGGTTGATTCAGTTTAACTATTCTGGTTCTTTCTCTTATTCACAGATATCCCCAGTGGGAGAGTGTGGAGAAAAGCATTTGCAGTGGTCAGATGAGACATGGCATGGGAGTTGAGAAGAGCCAGTCTGCATTGTACACAGAATAGGAAGACTAGTGAGTATTGCACAAAAAGGTGTCTACTACAGGAATACTTCTAAAGCCTGGTTAAAGAGAAAATCCTGGCTCGGCGCCTGTGACTCAGCGGGCTAAGGCGCCAGCCACATACACCTGAGCTGGCGGGTTCAGATCCAGCCCGGGCCCGCCAAACAATGACAGCTGCAACCCAAAAATGGCCGGGCGTTGTGGCGGGCGCCTGTGGTCCCAGCTACTTGGGAGGCGGAGGCAAGAGACTCGCTTGAGCCCAGGAATTGGAGGTTGCTGTGAGCTGTGATGCCACAGCATTCTATTCAGGGTGACAGCTTGAGGCTCTGTCTCAAAAAAAAAAAAAAAAAAAAAGAAAGAAAAGAGAAAATCCTATGTTCAGCTGCTGCTGGAGACATGCTGAGTGTCCTTATCACATGTAAGTGGCAATGCTAAAGCACACCATCATAATGCTAATAATAGCTGGCTGAACTCTATTCTAAATGCTTTAATGTACGTAGCCCATTGAATCCTCCAGAGAGGTAAGGAGCTTGCTCCAGGTCACATAGCAGGAAATGGCAGAGCTGAGATTCAAACCCAGGCAATCTGGCTCTGGGGTGACATTCTGTGCCCTGCTTCCCAGAACAAAAAAGAGCATTGGAGAGGTTCTGAGGGGCTCAGGACAGCCACTCGGAGCCTACTTTTAGGGTGGCAGATGTGCAGGTCTCGGAGTGTCCCTGACTTGCAGTGTGTTTGGGCTTCCCGGTGTGAGTGAGAATGGGCTTGGCGGCACCCCAGGAGGTGTAACCTGTGTCTACACAAAAGACTCACCTGGAATCCATTTCCATGCTGCCCAGAAAACATTCTCAACAAGGTTATTAGAATAATGACAAAGCAAGGATTTGACATGAAAGGACCCAGGGCAGTAAAAAATTAAGAGTTGAAGAGCTCAGAAAAAGTCTTTAGGAGGGCTGGGTGGGAGAGTTCAGGAGGCTGGGAGAGGGGATAAGCAAAAGAAATGAGAGAAAAAACCCTTCCAGGGAAGCTTAGCTATTTCTCCCACCAGCTGTAAGCAAGGAATTTGGGGGGGTGGGGGAGGGGAAGGGTGGTGGAGCTAGTGAGCACAGCTCAGCTGCCAGGAATTGGATGTGGGAAAGCCTGGCCAGTTAGTCTTCAGAATAGAACCCAATGTACCTGGCTAGGGAGAGAGCAGAGAAGCACTGGATGATACAAAATGGGGGCTAATTCGAGATGTAACTGAAAAGTACTGGTATGTGTTGAGACATAGCTTAATCCAGGGTACCAACGTGAGCACAAAGTTTCCCTGTCTCAGTTTCACTTCCAAGGAGTTGGGTCAGCAGTTCTTACAGCTGCATCCTTCCTCTTTCATATCTAGCAGGAAAGAGGCTGTTTGCCCCCCACCCCTAATCAGTCATTGTCATAGAATAAGGAAGTTACTTCATTTTCAGATCGTGAAATTACAGGTAGCCTTTCCTCCTCCCTGCGTGAATCTAGAGTATGGTGTGAGGGATAACTTTCTGTGCCTTTACATTCTTTAAATGCCATGTGGATACCTCACTACTTCAACTGCAAAAGTGACTGAAAAAGATGTGTGAGTTTAAAGGCCATTGGATAGGTATGTCTGTGATATTCAAGGAGATGAAAAGGAATAGAAATATTTTTAAGCCTCTGGAGGTTTCCCATACCTGTTAAAGCAAAGGGAGATTCTGATGATTAAGAATAGGAGGGGAGGCTCAGTGCCTGTGGCTCAATGGGCTAAGGCGCCAACCACGTACACCTGAGCTGGTGGGTTCGAATCCAGCCTGGGCCCGCCAAACAACAATGACGGCTGCAACCAAAAAATGGCCGGGCGTTGTGGCGGGCACCTGTGGTCCCAGCTACTTGGGAGGCGGAGGCAGGAAACTCGCTTGAGCCCAGGAATTGGAGGTTGCTGTGAGCTGTAATGCCATGGCACTCTACCCAGGGTGACAGCTTGAGGCTCTGTCTCAAAAAAAAAAAAAAAAAAAAGAATAGGAGGGGAGTTGATTCAAGCCAGTTCACTGGCACCAAGCTATTCCTATCCTAACTAGGCCATGCTTCTAGCATTTTTTTTTTTTACCATATTTGTTATTATTTTCTCATATCCAGATGATGCTCTTGGACAGGTTCCTTTGCCACTTTGCTCAGTTATCTTTACAAGGCCTTTACCACATTCCTTAAGTTCCTTTCTGCATTTGTTTACCACCTCCATCCACTGTAGATCTCTCCTTTTCAGAGGCAAAGAGACATACATGAACTTCTTTGTCTTCTGCATGAAAACACTTGTTCCGCAGTTGTGCTGGGCAGCTTCCATGATGGTTCCTGGTGAGCCCTGCCCTCCTGGTATTTATCCTGTGCTGTCCCTTTGCCTGGTCTGAGCCACTCACTCCTGACAGAATATGCAGGAAACAAAAGGCTGTCTGTCACTTTTTTTTTGTTTTGTTTCGTTGGGTTTTTTTTTTTTTTTAGAGACAGTCTCACTTTGTCACCCTTGGTAGAGTGCCATGGCTTCATGGCTCACAGCAACCTCCAGCTCCTGGGCTTAGGGAATTCTCTTGTCTCAGCCTCCCAAGTAATCGGGACTACAGGTGCCTGCCACAACACCCGGCTATTTTTTTGTTGCAGTTTGGCCAGGGCCAGGTTTGAACCTGCCACCCTTTTGGTATATGGGGCCAGTGCCCTACTCACTGAGCCACAGGTACCGCCCACTTTTTTTTTTTTTTTTTAGACAGAGATTTATTATGTTGCTCTCGGTTGAGTGCTGTGGCATCACAGCTCACAGCAATTCAAACTCTTGGGTTCAGGCGATGGTTGTAGTTGTCATTATTGTTTGGCAGATCTGGACTGGGTTTGAACCTGCCAGTTCTGGTGTATATGGCTGGCACCCTAACTGCTGAGCTACCGGCACCGAGCCCAAAGTTTTGACTTATCCACGGTTTCACAAAATTTGCTCTAAAAATTTGAAAGATAATCAGAAGCCAAAAGACAGTTTGAAAGAATGAGGATGTACCTTCACAACAAAAAACAAAACAAAAAGAGCAAAAGTGAAATGTCAGAGATATCAAACTGTCAATTAAGGAAATTGGACATTTCTGAGGTTTTGTTTTTTTGAGACAGAGTCTCACTTTGTCACCCCTAGTAGAGTAACGTGGCATCATAGCTCATAGCAACCTCAAACTCTTCAAGCAATTCTCTTGTCTCAGCTCTCCAGTAGCTGGGACTACAGGTGCCCGCCATAATGCCTGGCTATTTTTAGAGATGGAGTCTCACTCTTGCTCAGGCTGGTCTCAAACCTGTGAGCTCAGACAATCCATCTGCCTCAGCCTCCCAGAGTGCTAGGATTATAGACATGAGCCACCACATTGACCTGGGCATTTCCTGTTTAATAACCTAATATTTCCTTTCTCCCCGTATACTGTCTCATTTCCTTAAGCTGGTATCCTGTCTTTTCATCCTTATTAAATATCATCACTTTTGGGTCAGCACCTGTGGCTCTGTGGGTAGGGCGCCGGCCCCATATACCAAGGGTGACGGGTTCAAACCCAGGTCTGGTCCTGGCCAAACTGCAACAAAAAAAATAGCCAGGCGTTGTGGCGGGCACTTGTAGTCCCAGCTACTCGGGAGGCTGAGGCAAGAGAATCACCTAAGCTTAGGAGTTAGAGGTTGCTGTGACCTTTGATGCCACGGCACTCTACCAAGGGCAATAAAGTGAAACTCTGTCTCTAAAAAAAACCAAAAAATCATCCCCTTTTATTCTTTCACTTTATACCTTTTCTTCTTTTTTTTTTTTTTAAGAGACAGAGTCTCACTTTATTGCCCTTGGTAGAGTGCTGTGGCGTTACACAGCTCACAGCAACCTCTAACTCCTGGGCTTAGGTGATTCTCTTGCCTCAGATTCCTGAGTAGCTGGGACTACAGGCGCCTGCCACAATGCCCGGCTATTTTTTTTTTTTTTTTAGAATTTTATTTATAGGGCACCGGTTCCATATACCAAGGGTGGCGGGTTCAAACCCAGCTTCCACTGAACTGCAAAAACAATAAAAAATAGCCGGGCATTGTGGCGGGCGCCTGTAGTCCCAGCTACTTGGGAAGCTGAGGCAGGAGAATCGCCTAAGCCCAGGAGTTGGAGGTTGCTGTGAGCTGTGTGACGCCACGGCACTCTACCGAGGGTGATAAAGACTCTGTCTCTACAAAAAAAGAAAATAAAATTACTTCTAGCATGTTAAAAAATGGGTCTGAA
>CAUYON010107835.1:0-12817 GCA_963573935.1 Arctocebus calabarensis
CAACTTAGCTTTCACCTCGTTTACCCAATTACAGCATTAAGACATTTGTGTTATCTCAGGAATGGAAAAAAAAAATCCAATGTACTCAGTACTACTGTGAAACCAATTTATAATCACTCACACTTGCATATGAAAAATGAAACACAACTATAGCCTAGGATGAAGGAGGGAAGGGGGGGAGAAGGAAAAGCAGGGTGGTGGGTTGATAGAGGGAGGGTTAGTAGGGGGACCACACCTATGGATTTATCAGGAAAATTATCATTAAAATTAACTTCCAATGTTTCAGTTTCACTTTTTTTCAATAGCTGCTAGAACTTTAAACCTGTATGGTTTGCATTATTTTGCTGTTAGATAGCACCAACCTAGCTCTATTCTACCTCCAGAGACCCAATGAGCTGCAATTAAGCAACAGATTTAGCTTTATTTAGGGCTGCTCTTTGGAAATTTTTGTTTTCCTTGCATCAGGTATCTACTAGCACTTCCAGACTTAAGTGAGATAACATATATTAATTATCTACCACAGGTAGAAACTCAATAAAAGTTAATGCAGCTCGCCTCCTCTAGAGCAATTGATTTCACCTCTTAAACAAATATGGTTGCTGCCACTAAGGCACAGTCCAGTGTAATTAGTGAGAAAAAACTCCTTAACATGAATTCATCTTGTCAATCATTCATTCACAGTCCCTTACTTCAGTGGATATTATTAGCAGCATTTTGGGGTGATTTGTTTTATTTGCACCCACATTTATATGGGTAGAATGTGAAATCCACATATGTCCTATTAATGAAAGTTGCTGAAATTATCAAGATGAGTAAGCTCGATAAAATATGATTCATAGTCAATGATTTTGGTGAAATTTAGTAAACTGAAGAGCATAATTTTGTTTTTCAGGAAAGCAATGATGAATGTCTGGAGAAATAGGAAATGCCTTTAATGTGTACCCAATAAATATAGGACCTATATTGTAGGTCTGATCAAGCAAGTTATTGTCAACCAATTAAAGATTTTGGATTTTATTCTGTTTGCAGTAGAAAGCCAACTTAAGGAGAATTCAACTTATTTCAGATGATCACCCTGACTAATATTTAGATAGTGAAAAAAACTAGACAATGGTGAAACAAAATAGTTAGGAAGCTGTTGCAATAGTCCAGGTAAGAGATAATGGCAGTTTGAAATTACTAACAGAGACTAAACCACTCACAAAAATGAAAATGTTTTATTTTTTGTTGTATTAATAATTTATATCCTGAATTCAGAGGTAATTTACAATCAGATGTAATTTACAAAGGATTGTAACCTAGAAGTTTTCAAATATATTGTTTAGGGATAAAATGAGACCACCCATTACCCACATCTACACAGTTTCATGGAAGTCTGGGTAGTGAGGATTTATTATGTAACCTGGATAAGTATTTTCTGATGTTTGTTTTTTAAAAAAAAATAGAGATAAGATTTAAATTGTACTGGTAGGAAGAAGATGAATCTGAGGTATGGACCAGATAAGGGCTTTCCGTAGAACACGAAACCTCTCAAAAGACAGTATGCTAGACACTGTGAAACAAAGACTCACCTGTACCTGACTGTGACTGCAGGCAGGGTGGTGGGGGCAGCATCATGAGAGAGGTGAAGTCCAAGTTTCTGATGAGAACTGAGTCATCCCTTACTTTTGGACTATTCTAGACACTGGATACATCAGTGAACAAAACACCTGAAGGCAAAAAATACTAACTACATAATAAGTAGGACACCTGGGATAGCTGTGGTAGGGAACGGGAAGTGTGGTGTTAATAAGGATAAGCAGAACAGGCCATTCTGGGAAGCTCACATTTCAGTAGTGACCTGAGGGAGGTGAGGAAGGAGAGGGAGGTCCAGTTCACAGGACCGTCCTCATAACAAAGAAATGGCCTGATGGTCAGCAGTGCCATCACGGCCGAGAAATCCTGCTTCACCCCCATCAACAGAATCTGGAGTAAATAACTGATTGTGGTATTCTCACCATCTAGTGTATTTACCATTCTTTCAGGGTAAGGTAGTTGAATGGCTTGAGGAAAGGGAGGACCCAGGATGCTCTTCCACAGTTATTGGCACACCTGGGGGGAGATGTTCACTCTCCTGGTTACTTAGCTCTGAGCCCAACCCTTGAACTCAGCACTGAAGGTGCCAGGTGCATGATGCATTTGCAATGGCACAGAAGTAAAGTAAGAAACATGCAGGTTACACTTAATGGTTATTTTTGAAAGCTAGCACATAAAATCTGCATAATTTATGATGTAGCCAAAATTATTATTGTAATCAGACTACAGAGTAATAGCTGGTTATAGGTTAAAAAAAATTTGAGAGAGAACCCAGGACCCTAAGCATCACAATACGGAGGCTATGAAAAAATGTATTTTACCTCAAATATGGAATAGGTGCCACATAATATGATGCTGAAGAAACTTATTCTGTACCATAACTCCCCTTCCAAGACCCATTTCACATGCACCTTGAAGTCAATGGCAGTTTGGTACAATGGTCTCCAAAGTAGGATGTGGCATCCCAGGGGGTAAGCATAACAGACTTCTACTTATTTATCTTAAATACTAAGTGAGGAATTAAAATTCACCATTAACATAAGGATAGATACTGGCTTCCTCACTTGGTCCAAGTGTCAGATGTTTGTATAACCAACAGTCTACAGGAGTTTTACAAAATAGAAGCATGTCTGGTAGCATTTTCCAGCGCTAGTTCAGTTTTATATTCTGACTTTTTGTAGTTTATATATGCCTGTGAACATAAAATTCTTTACTACTGCACAGAGGTTCCCTGGTTATCTCATGTCAATTTACTTAAAAGAGTTTGTTAAATTTTATTTTATTTATTTTTAATTAAATCATAGCTGTGTACATTAGTGCAATCATGGGGTACAATGTGCTGGCTTTATATACAATCTGAAATATTTTCATCCAACAGCTTGACATAACCTTCATGGGATTTTCTTGGTAATTGTATGAAAACATTTGTATTCTGCATTTAGTAAGTTTCACCTATACCCTTCTAAGGTATACGATAAGTGTGCTCCCACCATTTACCCTCTGTCCACCCATCCTCCCCTTCCCTCCCGTGCCCTTTCCCCATATTCTTGTGCTATAATTGAGTTATAGCCTTAATATGAAGGCTATAAATCAGCTTCATAGTAGGGATGAGTACATTGGATACTTTTCCTTCCATTCTTGAGATACTTTGTTAAGAAGAATGTGTTCCAGCTCCATCCATGTAAACACAAAAGAGGTAAAGTCCCCATCTTTCTTAAAGGATGCATAATATTCTATGGTATACATGTACCACAATTTATTAATCCATTCGTGGATGGATGGGCACTTGGGCTTCTTCCATGACTTAGCAATTTGAATTGGGCTGCAATAAACATTCTGGTACAGATGTCTTTGTTATAATGTCATTTTTGGTCTTCTGGGTATATACCTAGTAAAGGAATTATAGGATCAAATGGCAGGTCTATTTTTAGATCTCTGAGTATTCTCCAAACATCTTTCCAAAAGGCACCTATTACTTTGCATTCCCACCAGCAATGTAGAGGTGTTCTCTTTTCTCCACATCCATGCCAACATCTCTGGTTTTGGGATTTTGTTATGTGGGCTAATCTTACTGGAGTTAGATGATATCTCAAAGTAGTTTCATTTTATTTTATTTTTTTGAGACAGAGTCTCAAGCTGTCACACCTGGATAGAGTGCTGTGGCATCACAGCTCACAGCAACCTCCAATTCCTGGGCTCAAGTGAGTCTCTTGCCTCTGCCTCCCAAGTAGCTGGGAATACAGGCACCCGCCACAACGCCCAGCCATTTTTTGGTTGCAGCCATCATTGTTATTTGGTGGGCTGGGCTGGATTCGAACCTACCAGCTCAGGTGTACATGGCTGGCACCTTAGCCCATTGAGCCACAGGCGCTGATCCTCAAAGTAGTTTTGATTTGCCTTTCTCTGATGATTAAGGATAGTGAACATTTTTTCATGTGTCTGAAGGCCATGATGCCTGTCTTCTTTAGAGAAGTTTCTCTTCAAATCTTTTGCCCATCCTGAGATGGGATCGCTTGTTCTTTTCTGGCTAATACATTTGAGTTTTCTGAGGATTCTGGCTATTAAACCTTTGTTGGAGGCATAACCTGCAAATATTTTCTCCCACTCTGAGGGCTGTCTGCTTGCTATACTTACTGTGTTCTTGGACATGCAGAAGCTTTTTAGGTTCATCAGGTCCCAGTAGTGTATTTTTGGTACTGCTTCAATTGCCGGGGGTGGGGGGGTTCTCCTCATAAAGTATTTGCCCAGGCTGATTCTTTCAAGAGTTTTTCCTGCACTTTCTTCTACTATTTGTATAGTTTCATGTCTTAAGTTTAAATCTTTAATCCAGTGTGAGTCTATCTCCGCTAGTGGTGAAAAGTGTGAATTCAATTTCAGTCTTCTATATGCTGCCAGCCAGTTCTCCAAGCACAATTTGTTAAATAGGAAGTCTTTTCCCCACTGAATGTTTTTAATTGGCTTGTTGAAGATCAAATAGTGGTAAGTAGCTGGGTTCATCTCTTGGTTTTCTATTCTGTTCCATACATCTACTTCTCTGTTTTTGTGCCAGTGCCATATTGTTTTGACTACTATCAATTTATAGTATAGTCTCAGGTCTGGTAGCATGATTCCGTCTGCTTTGTTTTTATTTCTGAGTAATGTCTTGGCTCAAGGTTTTTTCTTGGCTAGTCAAGGTTTTTTCTAATTCCATATAAAGCAATGTTTTATTTTTTCAAGATCTTTAAAATATGACAATGGTGCTTCAATAGGAATTGCTTTAAAATTGTATATTGCTTTTGGTAGTATAGACATTTTAACAATGTTGATTATTCCCAGCCATGAGCATGGTATGTTTTTCCATTTGTTGACATGTTCAGAGATTTCTTTTCTTAAAGTTTCATAGTTCTCTTTGTAGAGATCTTTCACCTCCTTTGTTAGGTAGACTCCCAAATATTTCATCTTCTTTGGCACTACTGTGAAAGGAATAAAGTCTTTGACTGTTTTTTCGGCTTGGTTATTGTTGGTATATATAAAGGCTACAGATTTATGAGTGTTGATTTTGTAACCAGAGACACTGCTGTATTCCTTAATCACTTCTAAAAGTTTTGTAGTAGAATTCCTGGTGTTTTACAGATATACAATCATATCATCTGTGAAGAGTGAAAGTTTAATCTCTTCTGACCCTATGTGGATACCCTTGATCACCTTTTCTTCCCTAGTTGCAATGGCTAAACTTCCATTACAATGTTAAAGAGCAATGGAGATAATGGACAATCTTGCCTGGTACCTGATCTATGTGGGAATGATTTCAATTTAACTCCATTCAATACGATATTGGCTGTGGGTTTGTGGTAGATGGCCTCTATCAGTTTAAGAAGTGTCCCTTCTATTTTTTTAAGTGTTCTGATCATGAATAGATGCTGGATATTATCAAAAGCTTTTTCTGCATCAATTGAGAGAATCATATGGTCTTTATTTTTTAATTTGCTTATGTGCTGGATTACATTTATAGCTTTACGTATATTGAACCAGCCTTAAGATCCTGGGATAAAGCCCACTTGGTCATGGTGTATAATTTGTTTGATGTGTTGCTGTATTCTGTTGGTAGGATCTTATTGAATATTTTTGCATCAGTATTCATTAGTCATATTGGTCTATAATTTTCTTTTCTTGTTGGATCTTTCCCTGGTTTAGGGATCAAGGTGATGGTTGCTTCATAGAATGTGTTGGGTAGTATTCCTTTGTTTTCCATATTTTGGAAAAGGTTGAGTAATATAGGTACTAATTCTTCTTTAAAGGTTTGGTAGAATTCTGATGTGAAGCCATCTGGTCCAGGGCTTTTCTTTTTAAGGGAGATTTTGTATAGTTGTGCTATTTCAGAACTTGATATAGGCCTGTTCAACATTTACATTTCCTTCTGGCTAAGTCTTGGAAGGTGGCGTGCTTCCAAGTATTGGTCAATTTCCTTCAGATTTTCATATTCTGAGAGTAAAGTTTCTTGTAATATTCATTAAGGATTTTTTGAATTTCTGAGGAGTCTGTTGTTATTTTGTCTTAACCATTCCTGATTGATGAGATTAGAGATTTTACTATTTTTTTCCTGGTTAGGTTAGCCAAAGGTTTATCTAATTTATTGACCTTTTCAAAAAAAACAGTTTTGATTTGTTGATCTGTTGTATAATTCTTTTACTTTTAATTGCATTTAATTCTGCTCTAATATTGGTGATTTCTTTTCTTCTGCTGGGTTTGGGATTTGAATGTTCGTCCTTTTCTAGTTGTTTGAGATGTCCCATTAAGTTGTTAACTTTCTCTCTCTCCATTCTCTTGAGGAAGGCTTGTAGTACTATAAATTTCCCTCTAAGGACTGTCTAGTATCCCAGAGGTTCTGAGAATACGTGTCTTCATTGTCATTTTGTTCCAAAAATTTGGTAATTTCCTTCTTAATCTCGTCAATGATCCATCTGTCCTTCAGCATGAGGTTGTTTAGCTTCCATGTTTTTGTTTGAGTATGCAGGTTCTTGTTGTTATTGAGTTCAACATTTAGTCCATGATGGTTCAAGAAGATGCAAGGAATAAGTTCTATTCTTTTACATTTGCTGAGGTTGGACTTGTGACCTAAGATGTGATCGATTTTGGAGTATGTTCCATGGGCTGATGAGAAGAATGTGTATTCAATTTTATTAGGATGAGATGTTCTGTAGATGTCTGTTAAATCCAGATGTTGGATGGTTAAGTTCAAATCTAAAATTTCTTTGCTTAGCTTCTTTTTGGAGGATCTGTCCAACACTGCTAAAGGAGTGTTAAAATCTTCGACTACTATAGGGCTGGAGGAAATCAAGTTGCTCATGTCTGTTAGAGTTTCTCTTATAAATTGAGGCACATTCTGGTTGAGTGCATAAATATTAATAATTGAAATCTCGTCATTCTGAGTATTACCTTTAACAAATATGAAGTGTCCATCCTTATCTTTACTTACTTTGGTTGGTTTAAAGCCTATTGTATCTGTGAATAAGATTGCAACATCTGCTTTTTTCTGCTTTCCATTTGCCTGGAATATAGATGACCATCCCTTCACCTTGACTCTATATTCATCTTTTAAGATAAGATGAGATTCTTATATGTAGCAGATATCTGGCCTGAGTTTTTGTATCCAGTCAGCCAACCAGTGCCTCTTTAGAGGACAATTGAAACCATTCACATTATTTGAGAATAATGATAAGCCTTTCGAAAGTCCAGTGGGCATTTTTCATCCTTTCACCATTGTGGAAGTTGAAATTTGATTGAAAGTTTCTGATTGAGTTTACTTTTGTGGTGGAGGATTACACTGGTCATTATGGAGGATAGGTCTGAGAATATCCTGGAGAGCTGGTTTAGTTATGGCAAATTTCTTCAACATGTTGATGTCATTAAAGTATTTAATTTCTCCATCACAAATGAAACTCAGTTTGGCTGGATATAGGATCCTGGGTTGAAAGTTATTTTGTTTTAGGAGATTAAAAGTCAATGACCTTCCTCTTCTAGCTTGAAAGTTTTCAGAATATTAGTTATTCTAATATTCTTCCCCTTCTAATTTTTGGTTTTCTTGCATCTGGCTGCTTTCAGAAACTTCTCCTTGGTATTAACTTTAATGAAGTTAACTATGATGTGCCTGGGGATGTCTTATTCGGGTTGAGTCGTGCTGGGGTTCTGTTACTGTCTGCTATGTGAATTTCAGAGTCTCTTGGCATGTCTGGAAAGTTCTCTTTCATAATCTCAAGGAGAAGGGACTCTGTGTCTTGTGAAGCCTTTTCATCGCTTTCAGGGATCCCTATGAGGTGAATATTGGTTTTCTTCGAGTTATCCAAGAGCTCTCTGAGAGAGTGTTCTGTTTTTTGCCTTCCATTTCTCTTGCTCTTTGGAGGTTTGGGAGCATTCGAAATCTTTGTCTTTCATGTCAGAAATCCTTTCTTCTGCTTGCTCCATTCTGTTACTGAGGGATACTACTGAATTTCTCAGATCTTTAAGGGCTGCAACTTCTTGTCTCAATGTGTCAAAATCTTTGGTCATTTTGTTTTTGAATTCGTTGAATTCTTGAGACGTCTTTTGGGTAATCTTTTGAATTACTGCTTGAAATTCTAATTCCATCTTTTCCTCAATTCCACTGATCTTATTTGCAATCCAGATTCTGAATTCAATTTCAGACATCTCAGCCATTTGCCTATGCAAGAGATCTTTTGCTGTGTCTGCCTTGTCATTAGTTGGAGGGGTTGGTCTACTCTGATTATTCATATTGCCAGAGTTTTTCTGTGATTCCGCCCCATGGTAGTTTTTCACCGTTGCATCTGGCCCTTCAAGTGGTGGGCACAGGGCCCTGCAGTTATCTGGGAAGTTTTTGGCCTGTAGTGGGCCTGCAGAGAGGCCTGGAGGTCATCAGTGGGGTCCCTGGAAGAAGGCTGGCCTGCAGAGGACCCATGGGTGTCAGGCAGAGGCCCGCGCCATTGCCCGGAGTGACCCTGACCAGGGGCTTGGCAGGCACAGGCAGAGTCCCCGAAGAAGGCTGGCCTGAAGAGGCCTCATGGGTTCCAGGTGGAGGCCCACACAGTCACCGGGATTGTCCCTGGACAGGGACGGGCCTGCAGGGGATTTACGGAGGCCAGGCGGTGGCCCACGCATTCGCCAGGGGAGTTCCTGGCTGGAGGCAGACCTGCGGAGGCCTGGCAGTTGCCGGCAGAGTCTGTAGCAGACAGCGGGCCTGCGGAAGCCCGGCAAGCACGGAGCACAGGGCCAGGTGGTCGCCAGGGAAGTTCCTTGCTCGGAGTGGGCCTGCAGAGACCTGGTGGTTGCAGTTGGAGTTACTGGCAGAAGGCAGGCCTGCAGAAGCCCTGCAGCCTCAGGGCACAGGGCCACACAGTCACCAGGGGATTTACTGGCCAGGGGGAAGCCTGTGGGGGCCCTGGAGGTGCCAGGTGGAGGCCTACACAGTCACCGGGGGAGTTCCTGGCTGGAGGCAGACGTGCAGAGGCTTGGTGGCTGTCAGCAGAGTTTCTAGCAGATGACGGGCCTGCAGAAGCCTGGCAAGCACAGGGCGTAGGGCCGGGAAGCTGCTGGTGGAATTCCTGGCCTGGGAGCAGGCCTACAGAGGCCTGGCGGTTGCAGGCAGAGTTCCTGGCAGAAGGCAGGCCTGTGGAAGCCCTGCAGGCTCAGGGCTCAGAGCCGCACAGTTACCAGGGGATTTACTGGCCAAGGGCGGACCTGTAGGGTCCCTGCGGGTTCCAGGCGGAGGCCCGTGCAGTCGCGAAGGGAGGAGTTCCTGGCCAGGGGCAGATCTGCAGAGGTCTGGTGGTCGTCGTTAGAGTTTCTAGCAGACAATGAGTCTGCAGAAGCCTGGCAAGCACAGGGCACAGGGCCAGGTACTCGCCTGCAGCTTCCCTGGCCAGAGGGGAGGGAGGCTCGCCATGGGCCCCCCAGAGTCTTTTCCCATTGGGTCGTTTGTTCTGGCAGGCAGCGGTGGGGCCGCTACTCAGGGACCTCCTCCCTCAGTCTCAGTGGAAGTTAGGCTTCTGGTTTGTCAGGTAAGGGGGTAAGGATGTATAGTAAGTTCAGAATGGTGGGGGAAACTTTAGTTCAGTTTTTCTGCCTAGCAATAGAGTTTTCAGAGTCACACCGGGGTGCTCAGGGGAAGGACACCTCACTTCCCACAGCACTCTTCCGTGGGGTGAGACAAGAGGTCCACAGTTCACCGCTTGTCTGTAGAAAACCTGCAGGAGCAAAAGAGGAAAGAAAAAGGAAAGGAAACAGAAAGGCAAGAAACTCAGAGCTTTCTTGAGGGAGGGGATGGACACTCTTCCTTTCAAATGAATTTTGTACCTGAAGCTTGCTTTCTTGGGGTCACAGCCAGTCTCAGCAGAAGTGACCTGCAGAAATCACTTCTCTCTCTCGGCTGAGCTCCCAGTATTCAGCTTAATTGTGCAGTTTCTGGAGGTTATCTTCCCTTTTGGACAGGAGCCTTTTTTGGAAGCTGCTTCCAGTCAGCCATCTTGCTCTGCCTCCCTGAACCACTTTTTTCAAGGAGAGATGTACAATTCTCAACAAGCTGTGGCAAATGTTTTTCATGATTTCATCACCACTGGCTCTCCAGGCATCTTTGCTGCTGGCATAAACAAGCTACCATAAGATGGAAAAACTGTGTCATCAGTTTTGGTGTATACTTTGATTGTTCTGCTTCTTGTTTGAGATATAATAAACTAAACTATTGATTCAAAGGTAGACATTTCATATTCAATGAACTATATAATTTTTTATATAGTTGAATAGTTGACTCTACCTTGTATTCCTCTTCATTTCTGAAACTTTCATGTTGACCTTTTTATTCTTGTTTATTAATAATTTTGATTAGCCCTCATAGTAAACACAGTGCTTTCATTCTACCTTTCCTTTATCAATACATAATATTTGTACATATTATGGGACACATAATATTTTGTTACATACATAGAATATGTAATGATCAAGTCAGGGTATTAAGGATATTTGTCAGTTCAAGCATCTATTATTTCTGTGCATTGGGGACATTTCAAGTTCTCTCTTTTAGCTATTTTGAAATATAAAATACATTGTTGCTACATACAGTCCTTCTCGCCTATCAAGCATTAGAACTTATTGTTCCAATCTAACAATATGTTTGTACCCATTAACCAATCTCTCTTCATTCCCCTACATTCCACAAACACACCCTTTCCAGCATCTGATAACCATCATTCTACTCTCAACCTGCTTGAGATCAACTTTTTAGCTGCCATATATGAATAAGAACAGGTGGTATTTGTCTTTCTATGCCTGGTTTATTTTACTTAACATAATAACTTCCAGTTTTATCCATGTTGCTGCAAATGACAGGCAAAATAGTATTTTTATGGCTGAATAGTATTCCATTGTAAATATGTCTACCATATTTTCTTTATCCATTGATGGACACTCGGGTTGTTTCTGTATCTTGGCTACTGTGGATAGAACATGGAGTGCAAGTATTCTAATATATTGATTTATTTTCCTTTGATACTGATTTATTGTCCTTTGAATAAATATTGCTAGATCATATGGTTCTATTTTTAGTGTTGTTTAAAAAAAAATCTTCATGCTGGCTCAGCACCCATACCACAGTGGTTACAGCGCCAGCCACATACAATGAAGATGTTTGGTTTGAACCCGACTCAGGCCAGTTAAAAACAAACACAATGCTGACAATTGCAACAAAAAATAGCTGGGCATTGTAGTGGGCACCTGTAGTCCCAGCTACTTGGGAGGCTGAGGCAAGAGAATCACTTAAGCCCAAGAGTTTAAGGTTGCTGTGAGCCATGATGCCACAGCACTGTACCAAGGGTGACACAGTGAGACTCTGTCTCAACAACAAAAAAAACTTCATGCTATTTCTATTGTTCTTTTCTTTCCATAGTGGCTGTACTAATTTGCATTACCACCAACAGTGCATAAGAGTTCCCTTTTCTTCATATCCTCACCAGTATTTATCCCCAATCTATACTTTATCCTTAAATATAAACAAACAGTCAAGGATCAACAGATACTGAAGAAAAAAACAAGACAAATACGAGAAAAAGGTATGCAAAAGAAATAGACTGCCAATATTAGAAATTAAAAAAATAAAAATTAAAAGCAAATAGACTCCATTTACAAAAGAGATGTTACTTTAAAAAAAGAAAAAAGAATACTCAGAAGAAAAAAAACAGACGTTCTTTTAAAATTTGATGAAATAATGTGATGGTAAAAGTATATATTAGACACAACACAAATATCATTGCTATTTTGGAAAACTTCCCATTTTACCATAAAGGAAAAAAAGTAAAAACTCTCAGAATGTTAGGAATAGAGGGATTTACTATAACTTCATAATCTCTAGAAAAGAATTGCAAGTAAAATTATACCTAATGGTAAAAAAGTAAATGCATTTCCTCTATATTTGGGAACATGGCAAGGATGGCTTCTTTCATCACTCCTGTTCAACATAGTGCTAGAAGTTATATCCAGTGCAAAAAGGAAATATAGGAAATAAAATCAAAGTGGTTTTGGAACTTTTTCTGGAATGGCCATCAGATCTGTCATTGTACGTGTCTGACAATTAAGTTCACAAGCTCATCCTAGAAAAAGACCTTTGCGGGGTGGACTAGGTACTGGCATCAGTATATAGCTTCCCAAGGGGAGTACTTCAAGGTGAACATAATGCTATTTAGCAACGAGGTATTTAGCACTTTTTCTAGATGAGTTTGCAAACTTAATTGCCCAATCTTATATAGATCAGAAAGAAGGAAATAAAATCTCCTTCCTGTAGATTACATGTTTGTCTATGTAGAAAATTTTAAGGAATTTACAAAAAAACAAGTTCAACAAGGTGACAGAATATAAAATAAAGATACAAAAATTTGCTGTATCCCTATGTACTAGCAATGAAAGTATGAGCACTGATTACAAATATAACATAAAAAGTAGCCAGACAGGGCGGCGCCTGTGGCTCAGCGAGTAGGGCGCCAACCCCATATATCGAGGGCTGCAGGTTCAAACCCGGCCACAGCTGAACTGCATCAAAAATTAGCTGGGTGCTGTGGTGGGTGCCTGTAGTCCCAGCTATTTGGGAGGCTGAGGCAAGAGAATCGCTTAAGCCCAAGAGCTGGAGGTTGCTGTGAGCTGTGACTCCACAGCACTCTACCGAGGGCGATAAAGTGAGACTCTGTCTCCACACACAAAAAAAAGTAGCCAGGCACTGTGGTATTCA
>CAUYON010107837.1:0-67640 GCA_963573935.1 Arctocebus calabarensis
TGGGGGGCACAGATGCTCTCCTGTAGATGGAGGGGCACAGATGCTCTCCTGTAGGTGGGGGGCACAGATGCTCTCCTGTAGATGGGGGGCACAGATGCTCTCCTGTAGATGGGGGGGGCACAGATGCTCTCCTGTAGGTGGGGGCACAGATGCTCTCCTGCAGGTGGGGGGGCACAGATGCTCTCCTGTAGGTGGGGGGCACAGATGCTCTCCTGTAGATGGGGGGGCACAGATGCTCTCCTGTAGATGGGGGGGCACAGATGCTCTCCTGCAGGTGGGGGGGCACAGATGCTCTCCTGTAGATGGGGGGGCACAGATGCTCTACTGCAGGTGGGGCCACTTTTTCCTTCGAGGATTCTCTTTGTACCGTCTCCTGATGCCTGCCAAGGAGGGAGGCACGAGGGGGCGACTGATCCAAACCCTCTTACCAGTGAAGGAACCTCATCAGTCTGGTTAAGGGAGTCACGGGAGGAAGTGGAAGCTGCTCTGGGAGCCTTGCTGTCCCCCCACCTGCACGCGCACGACAGTGGGAACCAGGTCTGTGGTTCGCGCTCCCCGAGCTGCGCTCTGCTCACAGTTCAATAAGCCCAGAAGAGTTGAAAAGACATCAAGCGTTCTGCACTCTGCTTCAGTGGTTCTCAACCAAAGCCAACACTGTAGGAATTTTAAATATGCATCTTCCAGAAGGAGTCCCCTGAAACAGCTTGCCTTTATCCATCTATCCGTCCATCCACCCACCTATTATCATCCCTCCCTCCCTCCCTCCAACCCTCCCTCCCTCCCTCATCACCCATCTGCTATCATTCATTATCATCTTTCCATCACTCACCATCCGTCCACCTCTCCATCCGTTTACCACTCTCCCTTCCCGACCCCTGCCCACCACACCCCCTTGGTCCCTCCTCCCCCCCTTCCACCCCCCTCCGTCCATTCACAGCTATGGGACTGGCCTTCTTGTAGTCTTTCCCCACCCACCCTGTTATGTGTCACCATAGTCCATTGGCAGATGGTGCCAGAGATTCTAAGATTTCTCCTTACTTTTAAAATAAGATGCTTCCAACAGAGATTATCATGTATTTACCCCTCGGGGTGATTAAATTTCTCAGGGTGAGGCTGCCGTCCTCCCTGATGGTGGGCATGCTGCACTCACGGCCACCCCGCCCCGTGCTGCTGGGGCGCCTCATCTGCGGACAGCTGTCAGGGACGTCCGCTCGGGTAGGACACCGTCCACCCCACCCTGGGGAGCAGGCACGATCCGTCTGAGCCAGCCACACTCAGTTCATGGCTCCCGCACACAGATTGGTCTTTAGAGGGCCTGTGGCCTAGTTCTGGCTGAGAAGGAGGAGGAAACGTGCCAGAGAGTGTTTCCCTGTGGGGCTGAAAGGCAGAACAGCCTGCGGAGGAAGCCTGGCTATCCCTGTCCCCCAGCAGGAGGCCGCGCCTGGAATCAGATCAGCCATCTCGCTAGAGCAAGCCCACGAGTCCACCTGCCCTAGAGGGGAACACAGAGACGGAGTTTGGGCTCCTGATGGCAGTTTGTGTCCCTGAACCAGCCAGGACCACCTGTTTGTTTAAGACCCTGCTGGCCACATGTTCCGTTACATGGTCTGAATGTTGTCCTAAGAGACTTGAGAGGGGACAGGGACAGAGAGGGATGGGGGGGTGGGGAGGGAGCTGTGACCCAGCACACATTTCCCTTTTGCAGAATGGTAAGAGGGACTACAGACCATCGCCTCTGGGGAGTGCTGGGCTGGGGGATTCAGCACATCACAGGGAGGCCAGGGCTCTGTGGGGCTCTGGGGGAGCTGTCTTTACAGCCAAGCTCAAGGCCAGCATCCCCTCTTTCCCACGTGACCCTGGGCTAGCCGTTAACTTCACCAAACCCCGGTGTCTTCATCTCTAAATGAAAACAGCCAAATATCTTGACCCAAATACAGCACCGGACACAGTAGGTGCCTTGGAAGTGGCAGCTCAGCTTCTCCTCTGCTCGTGGCGCTGGGGGGTGGGGGGTGGCGCTGGGGGTGGGGTGGGGAGCTATTTTCTGACATCCGAGGATCCGTCCCCTTTTCTGAGGACAAGAGAACAGATTTGTTCTGTGTGACTGAAGTGAGTAGACAGCTATCACAGATGGAGCTTGAGGACGGCAGGTTCCACTCGATAACACAAAGGAACACGCTGCTTCTGGAGCAGCCCGGGTGGGACGGCTGCTCCCAAGTGGGCCCTTGTCCCTGAGCATGAGGCTGACGGAGCCGTGCATGTGCTGAGGCTCTGCTGAGGGAGTCCTGGGCAGGGCGTTGGTGGTGACTGAGGGTCAGTCCAGCCCTGAGAGGCCGATGCTAAGTTGGTGGCTGGGTGGTCAGGGGCCCCAACTGCCCTTGGCTCTGGGAGAAGTGCTTGGTGTGTGTCCAGAGACAAATTCCTGCCTCCTTCTCATGGAGCCAAAACCTCCTGCTGAGGCCACAGAGTCACCTTCCCTGGACTTTCCCTCCCCCAAATACTCCTGCTCTGTGCCCCAGGTGGGGTGAATTGGGCTTCCCCAGCACCCCACCATCCATGCCCACAAGTAAGTCAGCCTGACCCTTTCCAATCAAACCCATGAGCCACACAGGTGAGATGTGGGCAGGACCTATGTTCACCTCTTTGTCTTGGGGATGCCAGGGCAGGTCTCAGGGCTGGCCCCCAGGAGGACCCCGGTACTGGGTGAAATGTGGTCTGTGGCAGCCCTGGACACTAACGACTGGCTTATTTTTTTCCCCTTGGAGTAAGAGTTTTATTTTAAGCAAACCTCCTAATTGGACTAAACCCACAGCAAATGGCCATTGGCACCTTTTCATTTTTAACAAGTTCTGGGTTTCCTGGATTTTAGATGTGTGGGGGTTTGGCAGGGCCCAGGGAGCCCTCCTGTTTCCCAGGGGCTTTGAGGTTTTCTGTACAGACAGCTCTTGAGCAGAGGCCGCCCACATGGGGCTGTGGTCAGGGCACCGTCTGTGTGGCTCTGACGCTTCATGTCGGGACCTGGGGACAAGAGCTGCCTCTCAGGGGAGGAAGGGGATCATGGGAGCTGAGCCGGCTGACACTGACCTCATGACCCAGCCCGGGGAAAGGTAGGGGAGGCGGCCATCCTGCCGTGGGCCTGGGTGGGCCAGCGGGGTCCTCAGAGACAAAGTCCTCCACCAGACACGACCCGGCCTGCAGTCAGCAGGACCGCAATTGTCAGCACTTCTACCAGAGTGGTGCTGAGTCTGAGGGGTGCAGGTCGTGGCCATTTTGAGCCTCTATGACCTGAGATACACTAAATCTTGGTGGTCAGCCCTGGGCCTGCCACTTATTACCAGCAGCACAATCAATGTCTCGTCTTCGCTCCAAGTGCCAATTTGAGGTCAGGAGGCGGCGTCAGCCGGAGCCCGGGTGACCAGACACGCTCATGTGCCTCGTGCCCCCAGCTCTTTGCCCACTCTGGATGCCTTGCTGCCCCCCTGCCCAGCCAGACAGAGTGGCCAGGGAGCAGACAGTAGGGCTGGGACCTGCAGGTTAAGGACAGTAGCCCTGGAGGCTGCATCCGCTGGTCCTCTTCCTATATTTAGGGAGGGGACCTGGTTTAACTGACTTAGCAGGATTCTTGCTAAAACTGCCATCTACAAGGACAGAGATAGAAACCTAAGGTGAGCAGACATGAGTCTGGTTGAGGAGAGAGTCTTTTTCACCCAGCCCCCACTTCCTGCAAGGGTCTCCATTTCAGCCGTTGAGCAAGATCCAACAAGGTGTCTGTGGGCTCCCGGCCTCTCCACCCATCATTCCCCTTGGCCCTCTCTGCACAGCAGGGACTTGGCAGAAGCCCCTTCCAGCCCTGGCCCTAGTTGGGCTCCCTGGTTCCCTCTCATGGCCCAGGGGTGTGACCTTGAGGCCCCAAGACCACAGAAGATCCCGCTGCCCCCCAGTGCATCACACCCTCTTCCTCCTGTCACCACCCAGGTGGATCCTCTCCATCTGAGACCTTGCTGAGATGGCGTTCTGCCTGCCGCTGCAACTCCATGTCAGATCCCAGCATTCTCAAGCCTCTTTGTAGTCCTCATAATTAGCATCTAATGATTGCAAAAATATTCACAAGGACATCCACATGTGAAAAAATGTATGAATGTAGACACTGACCTTACACCTTTCACAAAAATTAACACAAATGGATAACAGACCTATGTATAACATGCATAATTGTAAAACTCTTGGAAGATAACATAGGAAAAAACCCAGGTGACCTTGCATTTGACAAGGAGGTTTTAGATTCAGCACCAAAAGCACGGTTCATGAAAGAAAAAGGAAAAAGGGAAGATAGGTCGCTAAGTTGAGTTCATTAAAATTAAAAACTGCTGCTTTATGAAAGGCACTGTTCTCCTAACAGTGGCTCATCTTTTTGTTCTCCTAAAGACTGGGAGGAATATTTACAAAACATATATCTGGTAAAAGCCATATACTCAGGACTACAAGGAGCTCTTAATACTCATGAGAAAATCATCCAATTAATACTTGGGCAAAAGATTTGAATGGATTCCTCCCCAAAGAAGACAGATAGATGTAAATAAGTGCCCGGAACTAAGGGAGCTGCAAGTTAAGACAACGAGACTTCCCCACACACCTACAAGAATGGCCAGAACCCAACCAGTCGCTGACAAGGGTGTGAGGCAACAGGTGCACTCAGGCGAGCCAGCGGGGATGCAAAATGGCACAGCCACTTCGGAAGACAACCGAGCATACTCAAACCATATGGCAGAGCAATTATGCTCCTGGGTATTTACCCAAAAGAGGAGGAAACATATGTCCACACAGAAACTTGCACATGGGGACGTTTATAGCAGCTTTATTCCCAACTGTGAAGGTTTGCAAGCCACCAAGATGTCCTTCAGCAGGTGAGTGGATGAGCAGACTGTGGTACATCCAGACAGCGGAGTATTATTCAGCACTGAAAAGAGAGGAGCTCTCAAGGCGTGAAGATGACGAAGGAAGCTTACATGCATGTTATGGAATGAAAGGAGCCAGTCTGAAGCACACTGTGTAACCCCAACTTGTGACATGGGGGAAGCAAAACTGGGCAGGCGGTGGGAGTTGGTGGGTGCCGGGGGCAGCCGGAGGGAGGGGAACACGGGGCCTGCTGGGCAGCAAGATGGTCCTGGGTGGTCAGTCCTTCTGGACTACACATTTGCCCACACCTGTAGAAACTACTGCAAAGAGAGGGACACTAAGACCCTGTTTAGTAACAGTGACACCCTCTGTGTTCACCAGCTGTAACAACGTACCCTGTTAGTAGTGGGAAAATGGGTTTGCAAGGAAGAGTGAAGAAGGGTTATGCGGGAAGTCTCTAATTTTCTGCCCAATTTTTCTGTGATCCCACAACTACTCTAGGAAAGAAAATCTTTCTGACCTGATGTATTCACAAAAGAGGGACATGCTTTTCTTAATCCAGTGCCTTCAAAGTTGATTGGATTATGGTATTAATACATAGCATTGGTTGTGAGAGAGACCGTCCGTCAACCCCCAAATCCATTATTTCTCTTTTCTCTCATAATAGCACCCCTAGTTCTTAGCGGGACATATGACTGCTTGAATTAAACAAATCTTTCCACAGTCTCTTTTTACAGCTGAGTGTGGCTGTCTGACAAAAAGTTTTAGCCCAGAAAATGTCTAAGGTTGTGTGTAAAACTCCTTAAGGGAAGTGTATCTGATTTTCCCATTCCCTTCTTACAACTGGTGGAAATGCATGCGTGATGGCTGGAGCACATGCAGCCATTTTGGACTATGATGCAAACTTGGGCATGGAGGCCATACGTGAGGGAATGGTACACAGGAGACCTGGGTCCCTCACTCCTACAGTACCTAGTTGAACCCAGTCTTGAGCAGGTCATTGGTGGGCACCAAATTCATGGGATATTGAAAGGGTATTTTTCATTTAAAGCTTCCTTTTTCTGGCCACGGAGCTTTTGGGAATGAGATTGGCTAGTAAAAATGTAGCATAAATTGAACATTGACTAATAACCCAAAAATATGCAGAAAAGAGAACAAAATCAGGAAGTGTGAAAGAGCTGACGAGCAGTGTGGAGTGACAGCTGCCACTGGGGATGGTGAGCCTTGTGCACCCAGAATCAGGGACCTGCGTGGTCCACAGAGGAGCTGGTCTCTCACAGCAGCACCAGTTCTGGAGTAAATGTACATACCAAGCTTTGTGTACACACACACATGCATGCTACCTGTGTATTGCTTTTCAAACTACTTTCATATAAGCTCATACAAAATAAAAAACACAAATGTAGCCAGTACACACTTTTCTCACGGTGAGCATTTTCTACTTTTCCTGAAGCATTAGAGGCTCATGGCCCTGGCTTTATGGAACGCACCTGCTTGTCAGACAGTATAGCAGTTCCCCAATCCCACTTCTGCTAACAAGGTTATGATGAACCGTTCTGGGCACAGAGAGCTGTTTGTCTGTGGGAGTGACCAGACTGCAGTGAGACTCCAGGACAGATGTCCCTGCATCACAGAGCTGGTGACAAAGTTCAGCCTGGATGCCGCAGGAGGCAGCCCCTGCCTGTGACATGTGTAACTCAGGAAGCTGGCCTGGCCGTCCCCTGAGCTACTCCTCATCCGTACGGGCCTGTGCCCACCACGGGAAAAGGAAGGCTGGATGCCGTCTCTGTGCGCAAGGCCTGAAATGCCCCCCAAGCCTCCAGCCCTCCTCGTCTCTCTCTCTTCTCTTCCTGCTCCTTGTTCTCCTCTCCCTCCAACGCCCCAGCCCCCCGGGTGAACTGCAGCCGGGGCTCACCACTTCCAGACCTTCTAGTTCCTTGCCCATCCTGCCAGCCTGTTTGGGGTGTGGTTGCCCAGAGCCTGCTCTCCAGGGAGCCTCACTGAGAACTGCTCCCTACCAAGGGACTAGGGTGCCCTTGGGAGCAGGTGAGCTGCCTGCAGGGCTTTGGAGTGGGCAGGTGGTCCAGTACGCAGAGGAGACCTGCCAGCGAGACAGCAGGTCAGCAGCTCCTCACCTGCAGGGCTGGGCTTTATTTTCTAGCTACTCATCACTTATGGGTTTGTTTATTTATTCAACAAACATCCGTGGAAGGGAGGGGGGCAGGCAGGGGATCGGCGGGGCAGCAGGGGATCGGGGACCCTGCCTTCCTGTATCTGGCACCTTAGGGACAGTGATAGGGCCTGGGACTCGTCCAATACCATGCATCACAGCTGTGATAGATGCTAGGAAGAAATGAGACAGACACAAGTTTTTGTCACATCCCTCAGCACGAGGCGTGTCCATCTCCCACCACCTGTGAACTGCCTGTGACTTCTCTGACCACAGAGGCTGGCGGGAGGGAGGGACGTGAGGCCGAGCCTGCAGACACCTGGCTTTTACTCTCTGGGCCTCCTGCCCCCAGACTGGCAGAAAGCAGAATGGGACCAGCCTGTGGGGGCAAGTGGCTGGAGAGTGGAGGAGAGTTGGGTGCCCCCGAGGCGGCCAAAACAACCAGCCCTGACAAAAGAGAAGCCCCAAGCTTCGGATCACATGTCACAACTCAGGAGATGACAGATGCCAGGAGAAAACTGGGGGCCAGCCAGGAGCAGATGATGTTTACGCTGAGACGGAAAGGATGAGCTGAGTTAATCAGAGTGGAGGCCGGAGTGTTGCAGGGAGAGAGGCAGCAGGTGCCCAGGGCCTGGGGAGGAGGGAGGCGGGGGGTCTGCACAGAGGGCGGGGAGTGTCCTCGCAATTCTCTGCAGTGCCCAGTCTGACCTTGTGCTCAGCTGTCACTGTGCTAGATAAACACCTATCGACCGATTGAGGATATCAGCTATTGTTGCCAGTGACAAAGCACCTGGGCCCAAGGGGTGTCCCTGTCTCTCTTTTGTGTGTGTGAGTCTCTCATTGCTTCTGAGTCTGTGGGTCACAGGGGGTCTGGCTGCTCTGGGCCTGGCCTTGCTGGTTCTGACTGGATTTGCTCACTTACCTGTGGTCAGTTGGTGGTTGGTGGGACTGGCTGGTGATCCTGTGGCTGGCGCAGCCCTGGGCCTGTTATCACAGAGGTGCCAGGAGCACCATCCCACCCTCCGTTTCTCTCACATGTCAGGTGAGGGCCTGTGAGGGTGACCTCTGAGCCCCCCAAGCCAGCAGCTGCCTGTGAGTCCCTTGCAGGCTCCCTGCAGGCTGCCTGCTGTGCCAATGGGCAGATTGCACATTTGCAAAAGTCTCCTGTTCACCAGAGCCTGTCCCCACAGCTAAGAAGGATCAGGAGAAGCTCCAACCACGGCTGTACTGCGCCTGGGAAGTGGGGACCACAAAGGGCCCAGGGGCCTTCCTCTCTTGGGGAGCGCCTCCCTTCCTCAGAGCAGGCAGAGAAGCACCTCCAGGCAGCATCAGAGACGTCCTGGTCGTAAGGGGCAGGCCCGCGACCCCACTTCCCAGCTGGGACTGACCCCTCTCCGGCACAGACTGAGTCCTGACTGGGTCTGCCACTCGCCCCTGCCCCCCCCCGCCCCACCCCTGCACTGCAGACGGAGCCACCACCCGGGAACACACCTGGATGCCCCCTTCCACTTCGAGTGCCCCTCAGGGCTCCATGGTCCCAGAGGTGCCTCCAAGGTCCTCAAGATCTGGCCTGGACAGCCCTGCCCGACCCTGCACAGACACACTCCCGCCCCGGGGTCCTCAACTCGGGCGTCCTCTGCCTGCCTGAGCCCCCCCCTTCAGACGCCCGAGGATCGTGGTGCTTGTCTCAGTCCTGGAGCTTGCTGGCCCCAGCTTGGTGCAGACAGAGGCAGCACGCCATCGGGGGACGCATTCAGTGTCCCTGACCAGAAAGGAGAGGGATGGTTCTCACCTCCCCGGGGTGTGGGGAGGGTGAGGACGTAGGGATGGCAGGCAGTCGGGCATACAGCCGGCACTTAGCGAGGAAGAACTCAGATGCCGAGAGGTGTCTCTGCTCATGGCCTTGAGCTGCATCCATTACTGATGTTGTTATTATTGACATGACTATTTCAGAGCAGGGAGCAAGTGGACGCCCCACGCCAGGCTGCTGTGGACTCCTTGCAGGTGCCTCTCTGTGCTGCCACAGGAAATAAGCAAGTGTGTCTCTTCCTTCCTGTCTTTCTTCTCTCTGTGTTGGTTTTACCCTTCTACTTTTTTAGCCCAGGTCAGAAGCTCTTGCTAGGTAAGCAGAGCCCCGAAAACAGAGCTGACCCACGCCTGGCAGGTGGCAGACCCACCCCGGGATTCCAACCCCAGGGTCCTTTGCCTAGCTTGGGGCTGGCAGAGTCGGGGTCCTGTTGCTCCCAGCAGCCCCTCACTGAGTGTAGGAAGCCACGTGGATTCAGGGGTATTTTTGGTAAGTAGGGCTGAGTTTAATACATTCTCGGTGTTAGGACATGGAATGCCAGACGGCCTAAAAATACTCGGGTTAAGATGTGTTCTCAACAAACAGTGGAATTAACTGAGCCTGACATCAAGTCACTCTCCCCAGCCACGAGTTTCTCAAACATTTACTAAACATGGGGTCAGGCCCCTTGGGAGGCTGAGGGCTTAGACCACAGGGCAGAATGTGTGGGCTCCAGCCCTGGCTGTGACATTTAGCTGTGACCTCAGTCTCACTGTGGCTCATGTCTTCCGGTTTGTATTACACAAATACAAGGTATACAACATGATATTGGGATAAACTCACGCACTCAGGGAAACGATTAGTCCAGGTGGTGAGAGCATCAAAGTCTCCCTTACCAGAGAGTTTCTGGGGCTCCAGGCGTCAAGGACAGTCCCCTGCTGGGGATTAGAGCTCCAGGTTTATCCCCTTAGCAAGAGTGACTTTGTAACCTTCCCGATGCCCACATCCCCTACCCGGGCCAGACCGGTTCTTACAGCTGTTCCTAGGCCTTCAGCTTTATTCAATTGGCTTCTAAGAAGACTCTGCCTGTAAGGGCCCAAAGCGGTGTCTGTGCCTCTGGCTTCTGTGACTTGACCGATGTCTTCCAGGTTCATCCCCGCCCGTCACCAGGGCCGCGCCTCCTTTTTGGAGTCTGAGTAATACTCCGCTCAGCACACACACCACCTGTTCTCCGTGCCTCTGTCTGTAGAGGGACACAGGCTGTCTGCATCTCTGGGCTACCGTGCTGGTGCAGCAGTAGCCACGGAGGGGAGGTTTCTGCAGGGGTGCCGATTTCGTTTCCCTAGAGGAGGGCTTCCTGGATGGAGTGGCAGCTCCGTTTCTAAGTTTTTGGAACTTTCACAGTGGTCTCCACACTGGCTCTCCCCGTCCCCCTGTATTCCCTGGTGTACAAGAGTGCTCCAGCCGCTACTTCACAGCCTCCCATGAGTGTCCACGCGCAGTGCCTGAAACAGTCCCCAACAGAGAGGCCGCGCAGTGCCCACAGACCACCGACCCTGGCAGGGCAGAGTCAGGGCCGCGGCTTCTCGCATAATGCAACACGCGCGTGTGAGCGTGACTAGCTACGGATAGCTCACTGCTGGCTGCAAGCCGCACAGTAAGGTCGGTGCTTACCGCGTGCTCCATGTGTACTGTGTGCTGTATTCTCACAACAAAGGAAGTGAGAGAAAAGGAAATGTCATCGAGGAAGATGAAACATATTCTCGGCTCACTGAGAGGGAGCGGATCATCGTAATGTTTCCATCACTGCCGTGTTCACTTGAGCAGCCCGAGGAGGACAAGCAAGAGCAGGGCTGGTCTAGCCGTCTCCGGGGTGGCAAAGGCGGGAGAAAATTTGCACCTCAGTGTAGACCTGTGTGGCTCAAACCCAGTTGTTCAAGGGTCAAGTGTGATTGCAAACAGCAAATAAAGTGTTGGTGTTACAAATGGAAAGCATTGCATACGCGCTGGGCAATATTAATTGCTTTGGGGAAACCTAGCACCCTAGTTGAGACAATGGTGAGCTGAGGGCTGCTAAAAGTTGATATCTGTTGTGACTGTTACAATAAAAACTAAGACTCAGCTACACACCAAAAAAAAGTTTGGGAGCCAAAACATTCAAGGCAGGCATTGGGGGTGCCTGGGGCAGAGAGGGAGTTTCTGCAGACGGAGATGAGAGTTCCGCCTCCACGGTGAACCGTCGGCATTCAGGAACTCCAGGAAACAAAGACACAAGCCTCACAATTGTCCCACCGAGACGGGGAGCCAGGGTAATCACATCTCATCCCATCAGGCCCTGGCTGGGTTGAGATGTGTTAGTGCCTGGGGATTCTGGGCTGCTGGGATGTGAGAAGTGGGTTTTGCTGTTGGGGACACCTCTCTGTGGTGAGGCACAGGTGCTCTGGGGGGCCCAGGGAGGTGGTGGGGCCCCCCAGGGTCTGCCACAGGGACCTCAGGGGACAGGAGGTTGATGGAAGGGGCACCTGGGGCCCACCCTCTGAAGGACAGAGAACGAGAAGGGGGAGATGCTTGCTGCTTCCTGAAATTTGCTTTAATTGATGTCTTGGTTTTAATTCTTCATTAGAAGCATGATTTTGAAGCCCCACGTGTGATCAATTACTTCTTCCCTTGCAGAGGCAAGTCTCAGATCTGGGCTCACTCCAGAGTCCATGCTCTGCGGCTGAATCACTGTCACTGTAAAAGATCACAGGGCCCTATGCTGGGGGGCCTGGCAGGTGGTCTTGGCCTCTCGACTTGCTGTACACAGTTGTACTATGGGGCTCCAGCTCCGTTGGGATCTGGGGCTCTGTGAGCACAGAAAGGTCCCCTCCTGTGGGCTCCTGCATATCAGGAGCCTGCTGGCATTTCCCCCTTCTGGAGGGTGTGCTCCCTGCCTGGGGGTGGGGGCTGGGGCAGAGCTGGGCAGACTCTTCTGAAAGTCCCCCGCCCCCCAAACAGCCATCGCTGTCGGGCACTGTGAGAGCGCCCTTCTCCAGATCTCGGGGATGAACGCATTCCGAATGTGAGCTGTGAGCACATGGCTCTCCTTCCTGCTGCTGCACCGCTGAACCTCTGCAGTCCCGCCCGCCCATCCTGTGGAAGCCATTCCCACTCGCTAGGACCTGGGTCCCACTTGGGATTCTCCAGGGTGTTTGGGGCTGCCTGCCACTTTCAGGCCATCGAGGAGTCATTTGAACTTCCTGCCTGGCCCTCCGCTTTTGTTCACAGAGACCCTGGTCATGCAAACGTGCTACACCAGGTGCCCAGGACTCAAGGAGACACAGACTCTGGGAGCAGGAGGTGTGGTCTCTTACACAGGTCTCCCCTTGAACCCCCAGCCCACTCTGGGTCCTGTCTAGTCCCGGGCGTTACCCTCCGAGGCCTTCTCCTTGCAGAGTCCCTTGGGCTTCCATTCCTCCAGACAGGGATCAGAAGTTGGAAATGACAATAGTAATATGCCCAAAATCTTGTCCTAAAACGGCCAAGTTCCTGCAAATTAAAAACGTGAGTGCTGCCGAGGCACCTAGTATTTTTGTATCTTCTAAGCTCTTAAATAGCATGAAAGGTTACCTCAGGGAAAATTTCCAGAATTTTACCAGCTGCTGTGCGGCTGGGATCCAAATGCCAGGGAGTGCCCCATGTGGTGAGGGGCAGGGAGGGTGGAGTAGCCGTCCCACTAACATCAGGCCAGAGGCGGCCCATGTGGGGCCGACATGACGCTTTTCCATCTCACCCCTGAGGTGCCACATGTGGCTGGGGATTGAGTCTAAGTCACACTCCCCATTCTTATTAAATGCTACACTCTGATTTTTAGAAGGAGAACTTGGCCTTGAGCACAATCTTGTCTGCAGGCTTGCTATTTTTACAAGGTTCATCCTATTCTTAGTTACTTTTAAAAATAAAATTGTCAACAGCTTTTTCTTCCCCGGTAACGTTTCCGCCACCACCAAAGATCTTAATGAACTGTGCCCTCCGTCACAGGAAGGAAGAGGCAGGCGGGCGGGGAGGGCCGGCCGCAAACCCAGTGGGGAGAGGACTTCCAGGAGGGATTATCCCTTTAGAGGGGGCGGCTCTGTCACTGAGAGGAGGCTGGGACTCGGGGAAGTGCACCAATGTATCCAGCTTGTTGTCAACCCCGATGGTTTCCGGCAAAAATGTCTCCAAAGAGAAAAGACGTATTTCTGGAGAGAAAGTACCGTTCTCACCCCAGCTTTACAGTGGCACCTGGGGGGTTCTGTGTGAGGGAATAAAAAACAAGATCTACCCAATGGCCTTGTGGGTCTGGCCAGAACCACGAACAGCCAGCAGGAAGGACTCAGTTTCCCTTGGGTTCTGCGGGGTCGGTGGGCAGCCCGTCCTGGAAGCCGCTGACCCATTGCCGTCTTTCAGCAATCCCCACCTGAGCCACCTTCCCTGGTGTCCTGCGCCACCTTCTTGCAATCAGGATGACTTGTAATTACTCCTTTTAATCCTTAAGGTGGTAACTCGCCCAAATTAGTTTTGTTTTGTTTTTTGAGACAAGAGTCTCACTCTGTCACCCTGGGAGAGTGTTGTGGCATCATAGGTCACAACAACCTCTAACTGTTGGGATCAAGTGATCCTCTTGCCTCAGCCTGGAGTGTCACTATTTTTATTTTTTCCCAAGAAGCTGGAACTACAGGCACCTGCCACTGTGACCAGCCAGTTTTTCTATTTTTAGTGATGATGGGGGTCTTGCTCTTGCTCAGGCTGGTTTTGAACTCCTGAGCTCTGGTCATCCACCCACCTTGGCCTCCCAGAGTGCTAGGATTACAGGGTGAGCCACCTGGCCTGGCCCAAGTAGTATCTTTTCCGAGTCCCATTTTCTTCATTAAAAATAAAAGTAGTGACACTCCTTGCCCTGCCAGCTCCATGCGTTCACTCAGCGCCCCATTCCTCCAACCATTGCTGCAGGCCCGCTCTCTGGACCCCTGGTTCCATGGCCTTCAGCAGGAGGGTGTCTGCCCACCGCCCTTGGGACCAGACTCAGGCCAAGTGCAGGGACAGGGGACAGGTGGCTGGGCGCAGGCCCCGTGAGTGCCTTGCTTAGACCCAGAGGGTGAGGACGTGTGCACAGCGCTTCTGGAAGCAGGCCCTCCCCTGCCTGCTCACACTTTCACTGCTTGTTACATACCTCAGGGAGCTCCCGGGCAGTGTCGAGGCGTTGTGTGTGTGTGTGTGCTCTGGGGACGTGGCAGTGACCACATTGGTCACAGCCCACTTGAGGTGCCCTGGCTCATGGTGGACAGGCATAAACAGCCCCACGGAAAAGCAGCAGAGGACAGCGTCGTGAGCCTGCCTGCCTTACACGGGCAGCCACAGTCTACAGCCCATCAAGGCCCCTGGGGGGCGGCACGGCTGCCTCAGGATAGAGGTCCGTCTCAGGTGGCCGGGTGGGGTGTTTCCGGGCAGGTGGGCAGGGGCTGATTCTGAGAGAGAAAAGCGCCAAAGAGAGGCCTGCATGGGCGCTGGCCGAGGTGCTGACCGTTTGACCCTGCCAGGAGGGCTGTGTGCTTCAGGAGAGCAGAGAGAGATCTTGGTCATTCACCTGATGCCACCAAGAAGAACAGCTGAGGGCGTCTCAGACTCTCTCGCCCTGGGCCAGGCTCCGCGTCGCTGCCCCACAGTTGCCTCCTGGCTGCGCTCCTCTGCCAACTGCAAATTATAGACAAAGAGGCTGAGGACACAGTGGCCCTGGACTTATGTGAGGCACCTGTGACTTTGCGTCTCGGCTGGGCTCAACCCTGACTCTGCCTTTATGGTCTCCGGCTGGGAAGGGTGGGCTCCAGCGTGTCCTGTCCTGAGGGCTTTTCATGGTCTGGGATCAAGGCGTTCACGACTGAGGGTCGACTCAAGAAGGTCGCCCTGTGCCTTCTGCAGTCTCTGTCAGGTGTGGGTCCCAAAGCCTGCTCTGTCTGCCACACTTCACCCTGACACAGGGTGGCACATTGTCCTGGACCCTGCGGCTCTGTGGACAACTCCCCCTGGTAACTTCTCCTTTGAATTTCTCTGTCAAAATGCGCTCTCGTGGGGGGAAGAGCGTGAGGGGTGTGCTGCAGACGGGAGGGCAGAGAGGTCAGGTTGGAGGGGAGAGCGTTAGACAGCCTTGCTCGGGAGGAGGAAGCCACAAAGCTGCCGGGGCCCCGGGAATGAAGTCTGCGATTGTGGTGTCTGTGAGGCCTCGGTGAGGGCACAGGGCAAAGGCTGGTTCTGGGTCCGTGTCTGGGTACGTGGGGCTCCAGCATAGTCAACTCCACCACCTCGGCTGCCCCAGGCCTCGCCTGGCACCTGTGTCTGGGCTACAGACAGGGCGCCTTGCTCACCCGCCAGCTCCGTGCCCTCTGTGCCTCTCAACCCCTGGCGTTTCTCCAGACCACAGCCAGGGGGCTGGAGGGTCATTTGGGAAGGTTGGGTGGGGTGTTTGGGGCCATGGCACCTGTGTGCTGGTGTCTCTCCAGACCCCGTATTTCATGAGCAGACTCCCTGTGGCCACTCAGTCTGAGGTGCCAACACACACCGGCAGCCTCAGCTCCTCTCCAGTCCCCTTGCAGAGTCCCCAGAGGGGCCCTCCACCTGCTGCCTGGGACCTCACCACCCTGTGAGCCCTGGACCCCTGGGGGAGCTGGCGCTTCTGATCTCAGCAGGATTTGAAAGAGATAGTTGAGCCAGTTTGCCTATAACAGCAGGGCAGCGTCCAGCCAAATGGGACACTATTTAATGACTAAGTCATCCTCTGCCCACGGATGGGCCAGCAGACTTCATGGGGTATCTACCACGCCCAGGCCCTAATCTAGGCCTCTCCCATCCACCAACCACTGGCCCAGGGAAATTTTGAGAGAGACAGTGGGAGGAACCCCTGGGGAGACCTTGGTCCCGGGCTGGGAAGGGTCAGCCTTTGGAGTCCCACTCAGGACCCGTCCCTATTTCCAGAGCCTCTGTAGATCACAGCCGCCCACTGGGGCCGTGGTGGTGAGGGGGGTCTAGGCCTCCAACCAGCCAGCATCACAGACCCAGTGGGCCCCATGTGGGGCCTGAACACGGGGTGCCCCAGGCCCCTACTTCAGTGTGTCCTCAGGCTATGAGCTGTTGTCACAAGCACAAAAGAAAGATGTGGGGAGCAGATAAAGTCTGTGGTGCTGTCCTGAGGCAGGTGCTGCCGCTGGGATGCTGACCCCATCAGGGGGCTCCTCAGGGCCAGGAGAGCTGTGAGGCTTCTCAGGAAGGGTCAGGCCTCGGCAACAGTCAGAGGGGCCAGAGGAGGCAGCTACAGCCCACGTGCCTGCAGCCCTTCCCACCTGAGCGTTTGAGGGGCAGCCCCGCCCACCTCACCTGGGGCTCACTAAGCTGAATTCCAGCTGGGACGACAGCTCCCCCCCCCACCCCCGCCCGCTCCCTCCCTCCACGCCTCACCCCTCCCACTGCTCTCAGTTCCTGCCTCTGTCTTCTGATTTTTCCCGACTCCTGGCACAAACACACAGACGTGCACACACACACACGCAAGCACACAACCCACCCCCATCATTGCTAAGATCCTGCAGCAGAAACAGGAAGCTGCCCCAGGCTTAGCAGTGAAGGGCACGGAGAGGCCCCTTGGCCCCCCTCGAGGCGCCAGCACCCTGGTCCCAGGGCTGGGGAAAGGAGCTGTGGTTTGACACAGAGCCAGCCTGTGCTCAGGGCCACAGATCCCAGCCTTGCTCTCTGCAGTGGCCATCCAGGGAGTACCTGGTAGGCGTCCGGGTGCTCTGGGGCTGCACACCCAGCATGGCCACCATGAGGCTCCCCAAACATATGTGGGTTGCTGGGGTAACTTGGCCAGCTCTGGCCTGGAAGCTGGTGGCCCTGCCCTGGTGGCCCAACTAAGTCACTGACCAGCACACTCTGGGAGGAAGGAGGCCCTCTTTGCTCTGACAGATGCTGATGGAGAGGACAGGAGACAAATGCAGAAGTGGAGATGGACCCCTGTCACCTCTGGGGTGAGCAAAGCCCTGTGCGCAGGCCCAGCCACATGGGAGCCCAGCCATAAGCTCCTGGAAGCTTCCCAGTGGGGAGCTGGACCAGGGGGTGCCTGGCAGGACAGAGGGGACAGTGCCACCTGCCTGGGAGCAAGCACCAGGGCCTCTTGGGGTCAAGGCTGCCTGGCTGGCCTGGGGCTGCCTCTGTCCCACAGCCACTGCCCCCAGGCTGGAGTGTCAGAGGCTGGGAGGAAAGTGATCACACCTGGTGCCTTTGCTCAGCTTCCCTGAGTGGTGGTCCAGGCCCCCCTGTGAGGCCACCAGGCCTGCAGGGACAGCTTTGCCTCTCAGGGCTACACGCCACCACATTTTATTACCTCAGCATCAAAAAATAAGTGAGACTCAGTCCCGCCTGCTGCTTCCGTGGGAGAGAACAATGCTCAGACTCTGCAGTGCTCCCCGGCTACGGCGTCAGGCAGCAGGTGGTATCCGGGTGGGGGGCTGGGGGGGCTGGGCAGAGGGCAGAGCCCACAGTGGGCCTGAGAGTTGCTCCGGCAGGTCCGGAGTGACCTGTGCAGGGAAAGGAGGGCAGTGCCAGGCAGTCCCCCGAGCCTATGTGTGTGCGAGAAAGTGTCACTGTGTGTGTGTGTGTGACTGTGTGTACATCAGGGATTCTGCTTGTGTCCCTGCTGGACTATGTGTGTGTGTCTGTTTGTGCACGACTCTAAGTGTGTCAGTGTGTCTGCGTGTCTGTCTGTGTCTCCGTGTCCCTCTGTCTGTGTCTGTGTGTCTGCGTGTCTGTCTGTGTCTCTGTGTATCTGTGTCTCTGTGTCCCTCTGTCCCTCTGTCTGTGTCTGTGTGTCTGTGTCCCTCGGTGTCCCTCTGTCCCTCTATCTGTGTCTATGTGTCTGTGTGTCTGTGTCCCTCGGTGTCCCTCTGTGTCCCTCTGTCTGTGTGTCTGTCTGTGTGTCTCTGTGTCTGTGTCCCTTGGTGTCCCTCTGTCCCTCTGTCTGTGTCTATGTGTCTGTGTCTGTGTTCCTCGGTGTCCCTCTGTGTCCCTCTGTCTGTGTCTGTGTGTCTGTCTGTGTGTCTCTGTGTCCCTCTGTCCCTCTGTGTCTGTGTGTCTGTCTGTGTCCCTCTGTCCCTCTGTCTGTGTCTGTGTGTCTGTCTGTGTGTCTGTGTCTGTGTCCCTCTGTCCCTCTGTCTGTGTCTGTGTGTCTGTCTGTGTGTCTCTGTGTCTGTGTCCCTCAGTGTCCCTCTGTGTCCCTCTGTCTGTGTCTGTGTGTCTGTCTGTGTGTCTCTGTGTCTGTGTCCCTCGGTGTCCCTCTGTCTGTGTCTGTGTGTGTCAGGGGTGCAGGGAGCGGTTCCGTGAGGTGTGAGCTGAGTCCCTGGGAATTGCGGGGTGGTGTCTGAGCCTTCCTGGGGTCTTGCTGGGTGGGGCCCAGAGTCCTCTGCTGAGGAGCTGGGAGGCTGGATGCGTGTGGCTCGGTGGCATGGACGGTACGCTGGAAAAGGGAATAACTGGACCTGGCAGGTCAGCTGGCTGCTGGCTCCAAGCTGCCTGATTCCTGGAACCTCAGTGCGGCCCTCCAGCCACAGTGGGACTCATGCAGGCCGGAGGGTTTGGCTCGGGCCCATTGCTCGTTCCAGCCACCCCAGCCCCACACTGTGGGTATTTCCCGACCCCAGAGTAGACGTCTGGGGCACCTGGCAGGGTCCCCAGGGCTTCTTGTGTAGTCAGAGGTAGTGGGAGCATCTCAGGCCTCCTTCCCAGCCCCTCTGCCCACCCTTTGGCTGGAGGACTCACAGGGACCTCAGCTCAGGGGCCTTGCAGGGCTCCCCACAGGCCCCGTACCCGGTCCTAAGTCCCTCACATGCTCCCGCTCCCCTGAGAGAATCCTCCCTGGGAAGAAAACCATCTCTGGCTGCACAACAGAGCATCCCAAACTTGGCAGCTGAAAACCATCATTGTCTTTTGCTCAGGATTTGGAGGGTGGCTCAGAGAAGGCTCCGCTGGGGGCTTTGTCTCTGACTCCGTGGGAGCAGACTGGCAGGGGTGGGGGGCATCAACAGCTATCCCTGGAGTGAGTGCACCCCACAGAGCCTCTCCCTGTGTGCGCTCAGCGAAGGTTAGTGCCAGGCATCCTGGCAGTTGAGAGCAAAGTCACCTTTCTTTACATGATTGTGGATGAGGAAATCGGCCCCCGGAGACTGGTGCACTGAGCCCCGCCCACCCACCTGGAGACACCCTGGGACGGGAGCGTTGAACGCGTTCCACTGCTAGCGACGTCTCAGTCTAGGGCAGACCAGGTGACCCATGTTGAGAAATTGGACACACGGTACGGGACTCAGAGCTAAGATCTGAGATTTAAGAGTGGGACTGTCGGGGTGGGGAGCCGCCATTTGGTGACGTGTCTGGAGGATATGCAGAGGTTCTGGGCTGAGGTTATGAAGAACTGAAGCCGCTGGCCCGTGGGTGGGAGGGGCAGCTTCGACGGGATGTGGAGTGTGGAGCCGAGTGTGTGTGGGAGATTTGGGGGATGGTCAGACCCCACATCATCATCTGCAGGGCAGGAGTCTGAAGTCTGAGTGTTGAGCGTCCCTCTGAGCCCCCCACAGTCCTCAGGCCCCACAGGGGACCTGATCAATCCACGGAGACTTTGAGCCTGGCAGGGCCCAGGGCCCCAGGGAAGGGACTGACTTCCCTCCAAACATCCTTGGATGTCAGGCCCCTGCCCGTCCCACCTGTCAACAACTCAGACTTCAAAATCTCCAGGACAAAAATAATAAAAAATCAACAAACCAAACCAAAATTGAAAATGATACCTTCCTGCCAATATTGAGTGAATGGGCAGGAAGCTATTTTCTAATTCTAATTTAGTTATGCCCCAAAAATTTTATAGAAAAGAAACGAATGCAGTGATTGGATGACTCGCTGTCACTGACCTGCCTGGGGACCTCAACAGCCCCTCGACCAGCGCTGTGCTGTGCCGCCGTGTGGGGAGGCTCCCTCGGGCTCACCTGCGGCTCTCAGCTCTAGGGAAGAGAGGACGATGGTCCCTGTGCCTGGGAGACAATGTCCCTCTTGAAGTCCCGGCTTCCCAGGGGGCTGCCCCACCCTCCCGTCATGGCCAAATTGGGTCCTGGTCCCACAGGCTGGTGTCCTCCTAAGGAGAGCAGACGGTGACAGGGGCACTCACAGACGCCAACTCTGCGGGGACGCAGGGAGGAAGTGCCATGTGTGGCTGGAGCCGAGGCCCCAGCTAAGCCTCTAGGCCAGGGTCCCCATCACTCATGGCTAGTAGTGTCCCCCCCATTGCCGGGACATGGAGGCCTTTGCTCAACTCACCTGCAAGCTGCCTGAGTGTCTCCTGAGCGTCTGGCCTGCACCTGCTGGCGGTGGAAGGTCCAGGTCAAATAAGCCTCATTTATCTGCCTTTGGGGGTTCATCCGCCACGGGGGCCCCTCCGAGGCCTGCCCCCCACCATGGAGACCATGTCAGTGTGTCAGGAGCAAGCAGAGGGGGCAGATTCTGCCTGGGGCTGCTGTGGGAGGCCTGGGTGCTGCGAGGGCAGTTGTGTTAGCGCCTACTAACCGCCGTCCCTGTGTCCACATGGGAAGAAAGTCCGGTCCTTCAACCAGCTGGCGTGCCCTTCCTTTTCCCTGGGCCATGCAGTGTCATGCAGGGCTCCTCCCAGAGGCACCTCCTGTTGGAAGGGGACGGAGGCTGGCCTGAGGCCAGTGTGTCACTGGGGCGCAGAGTCTAGGGCCTGGGCCTATCGGCCACACAGTCTTCCGGGGACACCAGGGTCCTTCTGCCCAGGGAGGCAGACTGGTAACGAGGGACCCTCTTTTCCCTTTGCCCTTCTCTTCAGACTCAGCCCACTGAGGACGGATGGGGGTAGTGGGTAATGGGGGGATGGCGGCTTACAGCCCCGACGAGGGACAGGGTGGTGGGGCCCCAAAGGCAGCACTGGCTGGGGATGCAGCGGCTTCGGCAAAGGTTTAAACAAATGGATGGGTGACAGATGCGTGATTGGTTACCAAGGGCAACCATGATATTTTTGGGGATATTGTTGCTTGGTAAGGGTGACTTCCAGGGAGAGAACAGAGCCTGGTGTCAGGGCCCAGGGGAGACAGCCGCCTGCGTCAAGGAGCCATGTGTGGGATTGGCCCTCGGAGTCCCCCAGCTCGGCCTGGGCCTGCTCAGACCTGCCAGGCCAGGCGGACACGGTTGGCTCCGGGCATGGTAGAGTGTGCGTAACCCTGGACAAGGCCTCCTCTGAGCCACAGGGGCACGTGGCTTCTCTGTCACACGCAGCACGAGGCTGCACATCCCACGGAGGCCATGCTGGCACGATTAGACAGGGAAGGGCCTCAGGGCCTCGGGGGTGACACTGCCACCACCTCTGAACCTGAGCAGCCCTGAGGGAGCCAGGGTGGCACTACAGCGAGTGTCAGGGACTTGTCACCCACCCGCACATACAAACTGAGCACCGACTGTATGCTGCCCTGGCACCTGGGGTCGCGTGTCAGAGGGAGAGACAGAGGAGCCAGCGGGGCACCAGGGCCACTAGAGGAGCAGAGATGGGACGTCAAAAGGGAAGGGTCCTCATGAGAGGTGGCCTTGTGAGGTGCAGGAAGATGAGAGAGGTTTGGGAGGGAAGCCCGGCTGAGGGGAGTGTGCTGTGGACGGCACCCGCTCTGTGCAGGCAGACAAGAGAGGTCAGGGAAGGTCAGGGACAGTGGCCTGGCTGAGGTGAACATGCGGTGCACGGTGCCCCCGCTATGCCTCTCCAACGTCCCCTGCTGAAAGGTCCCTGGGGGGATGCGGCTTTGTGACCAAGGCCAGAGTATCGTGTGTCTCTCAGCCCCCCTTGCTGCTATGCCAAGGGGGGTCCCACTCCCTGGAGGCCATGCAGTGGGGGCTGCCCCAGCCTGCCAGGCCTCTCCCACATCCCCAGAGGGAAGCAGTTGTTCAGAGTCTGGTGAGCACCTGGCCACCTGCTAATTTAACAGGGGACAGGGGCCTAAAGATTTGAGGGTATCAGCCTCAAATCCCCAAATCTGGTGCCCAGGACCTTTTTTCCTAAGAAAATATGTCTATGAAGTGTGACCCTGCTATGTCCAGCGCGGGTTGGGGGCAGGATGCGGGATGCTTGGCCTGCCGGGCACCTGCACGAGGGCTTTTTATCCTATCAGGCAATGGCAGCCAAGATGCCCTCGTCCACAGGAGGGATCTGCCTTATAAAGTTGAGCTCACTTTAGGAAGGCAGAGTTGGGGCAGCCCTGGACCTGGCCCCAGGGAAGCAGAGCCCATGCATGAGGCTTCACTCACACACAGGGGGTCAGAGGTAGCCCAGCCACGTGCCACTGGGCATCAGGGGCCTTGGGAGGAAGAGAGGAAGGGCCCCACTGGGGGGGAGTGGCCTCTTTGGGGCAGCTCGGCAGCAGGGGGAGAAACAACAGTGTTTGCTCCTTTTAAGGGAAGGAAGCTGGTTTGGGGTGTGTGGGTGCAGGCCTGGAGGGCAGCTTGGGGTCAGCCTCTCAGGCTGCATCTGCACACAGCCAAGAGGCCACGGGGGCCACTGCAAAGGGCCTGGCCCTGGGTCCAGGGACATTCCACGGGGCTGAACCCACAAATGTGTGGTCTCTAACTGCTCCCAGGAGGCAGGTCCTTGAGCTTAGAAATCCCACAGCCATGGGCAGCGAGAACAGCCAGAGAGACGAGAGGGAGACAGTGCTTATGGGAGTGGGACGGTGTCGCTGGACAGTTAGATTTCCCGCTTCTGAGCATTGGCGGTCAGGGTGTTTTCTCAGCTCTGTAGAAGGTGTTCTCAGAGCTGAGGAGTTCTCTCTCACGTTGGGACCTCAGGTTGTGGGGTGGACATCTGGCACAGGTGACCCTGAAAGCAGAGCTGAGAAGGGTTTCCCATCCCTGACTTTGTTCATGTCCCCCAAGTCTGTTGAGACTGCGGCAGCACTAATCCTGGGTTCTGGGAAGATCATTTTGTTGGGATAACTACTGGCAGGGCCACAGCTTGGCCAGTTCCTAAGCCTGGTGGGTCCTCAGCCCGACCCGACCGTATGATGTAACCTGCCCATTACCACAGGGAGCCCTTGACCACTGTACTAAGGAGACACTTCACTGGGCTGAGGCCACTCTGCATGAGACACAGCCCTGGGCTGGAGCCAGAGCCTGACAGAGTCCCTAGGTTGCCCTTGACACCACGAAGCAATCTGGCTGAGAATTAGCAGAGAAAGTCATTGCAGAGGATGAGTTTTTGAATGTTTATTAACATGGGCAAAGGGACTCTGATCCCTCTGGGGTTTAATGTCTTTGAACTTTTACTTGCAAGAAGATTTAATCTTTAGATTTAATTATTCCCCTAGGATGTTCATAATTGTGGAAGGTTTATATTCATATGAAGTGTCTTGCTGAGTTTTTGGCATTTTATTATGGAGTATTACTATGACTCTCTCTCCACATTAACTATGGAAATATCTTCATATTATCTTAAGTTCCGTTGCAGAACCTCCGATGGCTGTACTGGATTCCAGGAAGGACTTAGTTTGGGATGGCAGCTTAGCTATGCGTGGCTAGATGACTCATCACCTCACAATTTAGCAGCTGAAACGACAGCCTTTGCTGTTCCAGCTTTTGGGAAGCAGGAGTCCAGACGTGGCTGGCCATGTTGATGTCAGCTTCCAACTGTGGCCACTGTCTCATCTGAAGGCTCGACTGGGAAACATTCTGTGTTTGTGCTCACTCGTTGGGTGGGTGGCAGGACTCAGGCCCTTGTGTGCTCAGACCTCCCTCATTTCTTGCCACGTGGGCATCTCCCTAGGATGACTCAGGTGCTGGCAGCCCCAGGTGAGGAAGTGAGAGAGCAGTGGGAAGGCCCCAGGGTGGGAGACACAGCCTTTCTGGAACCTGATATTAAAAGTGACACCCTAGCACTTTTGTCACAGTCTGTAGGTCCAGTCCAGCCCTAAGGGAAAAGGCATCAGCCTCAGTAGGCAAGGCTGTTGGGGACCACCTCAGAAGTTGCCCCACCATATGTGGGAAATAATCAGTGGAGTGTGGATTTAGCTTTGGGAAAAGCTTGCATGGATTTAATTCAATACACTTCGGAGCTATTTTAGGACCTCCTGGGGCAGAATCCACAGTGCCCACCAGTGGCCTCAGGGAATGACAAAAGAGAGAAACACTCATGGCAGCAGTAGTGGGTGTCTCCACGCTCAGCCGTGGCTTCTTGCAGCCTGAATGGCCATCCCCAAAGGCTAAGAGTAGGTAGAAAGCAGAGGCTGTGGGGGCAACACCGAGTCCCCCTCCAGATGCTCTCTCCTGCCCCCTCCTGGGGACCTCACTTCTTCTTGATTTTGGGAGGAGAAACGGCAGAGGCTACTCTACCATATTACTCAATACTCACAAGCTTAAAACAAACAACAGAGATTATTCATTCTCTCATGACTTCTGTTAGCCAGGGATTCTGGAAGGTCTCTGCTTAGCAGTTTTCACCAGGAGTCTCAGGGATCTCAGCCATGTGTTTGCTGGGGCTTCTGTCATCTGACGGCTTCAGGGTGCTGTCATGTGAGGAACCCTCATGTGGCTCAGACACAAGCGGAGCCCTGGGGGTGGGGGTGTGCAGCCCGGAGAGGGGCAGGGTAGGAGGGGCTCTTCTGGTGGCATTTAATACTCCACGGGCCAGAGATCAGGTAACTCCAGAGACAACTGGTGTGTCATACCTGACAGCCCTGAAGGAGGGAGGCTTAGGGCTGGTTCTATGACGTGTGAGTGAGAATGTGTGTGCACGTGTGTGTGACTGTATGCATGACAGTACGTGTGTGTGTGTGTGTGTGTGTGTGAACATACTTGTGTGTGGGGGAAGGGGATCACAGAAGGCTTTCCTGAGGATGTGATACTTAGGCCAAAATCTGAACCTAAGGGGCTAGCCAAAGGGAGGATGGATGAAGGAATATTCCAGAAGCGAGTGAGTGTGTACAGGAGAGAGCTCTGTCCTGGGTCACTGTGGAATCAGCACGGCAGACTCTCTGGCTTTGGGCGCTGGATGGATGAGCAGGATGGGGAGAGGGCTGGGAGGGCCCCTGCCTCTCAGTGACTTGGTTCTAGCAACTGTGAAAAAGTTCCAGAACTTGAAGCCAGGAAAGGACCCAGGGGTTCAGTAGGCCGATAGAAAACACCTGTGCCCAGTTGTGCGGCAGGTGTGAGAGCTGGACTGAGTCAGGGCAGAGGGAAGGGGCTGGAGAGACAGGGCGGATGTGGGAGGTTCTGCTGCAGCCTGTGTTTGTGCCCAGGGAGCTCCTGGAGCCAACAAGGCCAGGCTGTGTGGTCAAGATGGGTATGGGGAGGTGAGCACCAGTGGGCAGTGTGGCCATGGCACCCACGGGCAGTATGGCTGAGGAACCCATGGGCAGAGTGACTGTGGCACCGTGGGCAGTGTGGCTGTGGTACATGTGGGCAGTGTGGTCCTGGCACCTGTGGGCAGTGTGGTTGTGGCACCTGTGGACAGTGTGGCTGTGGCACCCGTGGGCAGCATGGCTGTGGCACATGTGGGCAGTGTGGTCATGGCACCTGTGGGCAGTGTGGCTGTGGTACCCATGGGCAGAGTGGCCATGGCACCTGTAGGCAGCATGGTTGTGGCACCTGTGGACAGCGTGGCAGTGGCACTCATGGGCAGGACAGTGCAGTGAGGAACTGCAGTTTCTTCACACACTCTCCCCTCTCCACATTCTTTATTCAGACTTAAGTCCTTCTGGTCTAAATTAGAGCCTAAATATGAAAACCTATTTTGCAAGTAGAGGTACAGTGTTCCTCCACTCCAATTTCACTTATTGTAGTTTCAGTTACCTACAGTCAACTGTGGAATATTTAGAGGGCAGACCAGTACAGACCACAGTCACAGACCACTTTTGTTATAGTGCATTGTTTTAATGGCTTTATTATTAGCCATTGTTACTGCCTTATTGCGTCTTATTTAAAAACTAACCTTTGAGGTAGTGATGCTTGTGCAAGAACAAACAGCACACAGAAGGTTTTCTGCTTTCTGTGGTCTCAGGCTTCCACCAGAGTCTTGCAATGTGCCTCCTGCAGATAGGGGCATTATTGTATTACAGAAGTCATGGTCTGCTTTGCAAAAGGAGTCACAGAGAAGGTTTCTAAAATAGAGGTTGTTTCTGCAGCCTTTACCTGGCTTTGGTTTATAAAAATTCAAATGTACAAACTCTGTTAGCACTACGGGCAGCCATGTCCTTGGGCACCACCCACTAAGTGCATCTGACCTCAAACGAGCTAGGTGTAGTTTCCTCTGAAAGAGCTCCACTTGGGACTGGTCACTCATTTCTGACTAATACTTATGACCCTCCATCCACTTGGGTTGCTACCAAGGAGAAATCTGTTTTCACATCCCTGGCAGGTGCAGTGAGGATGCAAATCCAATCTCCCTTTTCAAAGACAGTGTTCTATTATGTTAAACCTGACCTTGGTCACCCTGTGGGTGCACGACAGAAAGTTTCTGCAAAATTACATAATGGTAGCTAAATACAAAGTTCTGAGAAGGAAATCCAAACTATTTCATCTCCAGGAAGAGATGAGAAGCCTTCTAGTGAGGAGGGAACTCAGAGCCCATCTGGCCTGTGGGTGAGAAGATGGGGCTGTCTGTCTGGGGAGTGTCGGACCAGAGCCCTCCTCTGTGACTCTGGGACAGGTGAAGGCCAAGGAGGGCCAGGTCTCTCCAGGGAGGAGGGTGCACTAGAGACAGCCCCAGGCCCATGGAGGCACTGTGCCTTATTTACTGGGCTGCGGTTCCACGTCAGCCTTCCTGAACTTGTGCTGCCCCACCCCACATCTTTGTTTCCTTGGATGGTGTGTGCATGTCTGGTGGCGGTAGCCAAGACGTGCACAGAGGTGTGGTCCCAGCTGTCCACAGAGGTGTGGTCCCAGATGTCCATAGACGTGTGCTCACGGATGGTTCGGGGGGGCTAGAAGTCCGAAGCTGAGGTGTTATCGGACTGTGACCCCCTGCAGGCTCCAGGGAAGGGTCCCTGTCTCTGCCGGCCTCCAGAGGCTCCTGGAGTTCCAGTCTCTGCCTCTGCCTTCACATGGTCACCTTCTTTCTGTGTTTTCCATAAGTCTCCAGACACCTGTCACCCATCTAGGGCCCACGTGGCTGACACAGGATAATCTCATCCGTAGATCCCTGACCTCACTCCATCTTCAAAGACATTGTTTCCAAATAAGGTCACATTCGCAGTTTCCAGAGGTCAGTTTGTGGGAGTATCTTTTGGGGAGACCACCTTTTAACCCATAGATGGTAACTGTAATGGGCTTTGTGTCTCTGCAAAGTTCATAGGTTGAAATCCCAACCTCCAGCACCTCAGACTGTGCTATATTTAGAGATAAGGTCTTTGGGGATCAGTTAAGTTAAAATGAGACCATAAGAAATGAGACCACAGAGAAATGCCACGTGGAGACTCTGAGAAGTCAGAGGCTTTGGAGAACCATCCCGCTGAGACCTTCATCCTGAACTTCCAGCCTTTAGGCATGTGAGACAATGAAGTCCTGCTGTTTAAGCTGCCCAGCCTGTGGTGTTTTCTGTTTAAGTCACCCAGCCTGTGGTATTTTGTCATGGCTGTTCACATGAACACACACAGTGACCCTGTCTATTCAGGGGACTTGACATGGGTTCTGTGCCAGCCACTTTGCTCCCTGCATCAAAATGTCACCTGGTGGAAGAAGGCCCAGACTGTGGCTCAGGAAGAACGGGGTGTCCCAGACCCACCACCTGACTTTGGGCCAGTTGTCTAACTGACTTAGATGTCAGCGATTTCACCTGGATAAAGGAGACACTGGTACCTACCCACAGCCTTATCAGGCGTTAACATGAAAACCTCACTAGTGCCTGACACCTGGCAGGAACTCAGTAATTAGCATCTACTGTTACGACTATTTTCAGAATGTGTTTAATCCTCACACCTAGCTACCTCTGGTTGATAGCCCTTTCTAGGTAAGAAGCGTTTTCAGCCCAGAAGTGTGAGGTCACCTGCTCAAGGTTAAATATCTGGTAAGCAGCAGAGGTAGGGATTATCATCTCCAATTAGTCCCTAGAATCTGATGATTGAATTTTAATTTATTTCCCAGGTGTTGGCCTCAATGATCCCGTATCCACTATCACTCCTGAGCATTCCTGGAAGGAAATGATATGAATGCAGGTGTGGGGGAAGCTAAATGTGGAGTTTATTTGTGGAATGAGGCTTGAATATTTTAGAAAAGCACAAAAAACTTTGAGGAAAAGAAAAGTGATAATTTTGCTTGTCACTTAGAACAAGTAGTGATTGATTGGTACCCTCAAAGAGCCTCTCTGTCACCCTGGGTAGAGTTCTATGGCATCACAGCTCACAGCAACCTCCAACTCTTGGTCTCAAGTGATCCTCCTGCCTCAGCCTCCCAGGTAGCTGGGACTACAGGCACCTGCCACAACACCTGGTTAGTTTTCAATTTTTAGTAAAAACAGGGTCTCTCTCTTGCTCAGGCTGACCAAGCTCCAGCAATTACCTGCCTCAGCTTTCCGGAGTGCTGGGATTATAGGCATGAGCCCAACACCCACTTCCTTCAAGAGATTTCTTGTCCTTTCCATGTAAGGGGGAGATATTCCACAGAAGAAAAATGGAAATTGTTTTTCTGAGTGTTCAGGGCTCCTCTCAGATACCCCAGTGGGATCAGGTGCCTGGCAGTGCCCCCACAGCCCTGAGCTCTCTGTGCTCCAAGGGGGCAGGGATCCTACGGCTCTGCCCTATCAGGTTCCCAGCCTGACGTTGACCAGACAGTGGGGCAGGCAGGAGCTGGGGGGCAGCGGTGCACACCTATGGGCTCAGGGGCCCGGGGCCCGTGGTGAGAGAGAAGGAGGGCCGAGACCCCCAACGGAGGCCAAGGTGACTGGTCCTCCCTGAATCCCGCCTGCACAAGTGTTCAGTCTCCTGCTCCAGGATAGGACAGGAGTTATTACCGATGACCAGCCGTCAGCTTTGTCACAATTATCACAAAGTAGAAGCTTGCACGTGTACCCTGCGGTGAAGGATACTAGAAAGGTGTATTGGAAAGGCTGTGGATTTGTCAAACGGTTTAGAAAGTCAGTGTTGAAAACTGTTGCAACATTGCAGAGTGATACGCACTTAGAGATTAAATTTAGAAATCATCGCAAATGACAGAAAAGAACACTATTTTCATGCAAAGCTTCAGATAATCTAGTTATTAGTGAGGAAGACAATTTTCAAAATAAATTTTCCTCATACTGGAAGATACAGAATTAAAATTCAGAAACAGGTGCTTGAACCATAGGCAGAGTGCGAAGCCCCTTCTGACTGCTTGTGTAACTGCCTGGATCACAGGAGCTGTGAGAGGACGCACCCCGGCCAGCCTGTGTGCTGCACGTGAACTTCAGAATCACACAAGATGGATTTGCACCAAGAGTTAAATCCTTTTGGAAAAATTGTTCCGCAAGGATTACCAGTTGTAGATGTACTAAAGTTTATGTTTCAAAATAACTTACCAGAATTTTCCCCGACCGTGTCAGGACCTGTAAATATAATAAACAGCTCCAGGAACTGTTGGATCAGCAGAAAATGTCTTTCAAAATAAAAATTTATGAACATTTTCAAAAAAATTTTTTATTTGCCAAGAGTGAATGACATTTCCTTTTAATTATATTGATGAAAAATGAAGTTGCTGGGAAATACAGATTTTGATGACCTACTAAGATTATGATCCACCAACACATTGTGGTAATAAAGCATCATTATTTATTATCTTGCATAAAATTATGACTTCCAAAACATTATTTTGCAATTTATAAGTGCCAGTTGTTACATGTAACTATTATGCCTGTTGCGTTTTAGAAGTAACAAAATGTTAAAAGGAAAAATCTTCATATTTAAGATCTTTATCAGCACTTTCTGCTATTTATTTTATTTTATTTTTAGATAAAAGTCATATAAAGTTTATTAATATGCACGTGTGGAGCAAAAAACACATTTGCATTTTTGCTAGTCTGCCACGTTACTTACCTGGCCCTGGTTATAAACCTACCCCCGAGATAAGATTCCTGTGAGCTCAGAATAATAACAGACAACTGAATCAGAAAACAGGAAGGCAAGAGAACGGCACCCCGAGTTCTGAACACAGGAATCCAGACTCCCACCCCGCTCAGCCAGTCCTGCGCTCCTCTGCCCCTGGGGAAGGATACTCTGTCCTGCAGACCCAGAACCTGGTCACCAGCTCTGAGCTGTCTCAGCTGCCCTGGCCTCTGTGGCCCGGCACGGCCTCCACCCGAACTGTCTTTCTGCTCCCTGCCCAGAAAAGTGGGTATTTCCCCCCCTGCTCGGCTCATCTTCAGAAGCATATTGAGATCCAACCTGAATCAGGCATGAGTGGGCGTGCAGGCTTTGAAAGCCGTCATCCTAGGGTGCAAAAGTCCTCAGAAGGGTCCAGAATATCAAAGAAAGACAAAATAAAGGCACATCATGAAGGAGGTCCACCTAAGAATTCGTTAAACTTATACCATCTTGAAGATTGTGTGTGTGTGTGTCTGCACTGCTGATGAATATCGGCTGTTTCTACTCCTTACATAAGACTAACGGATGGCACAAAAGCTGCTGGGTGCACCAAAGACCCATTTTTAATTCATGGTGGGTTGGAGAAATAAAACTTACTTTTTTGAGAGAGAAATCTACAAGGAGTTTTTGGAAGCCAACCAGTTTAATAAACACAGCTTCTAAGTAAATAGCATAAAGAATTTATGAACATGGCTTTCTGCGTTTATGTCAGCTTGCTGTGTGGGGTCCAGGAACAGAACAAATCACGCTTTGCGTTCTTTCCAGGGCGTGCACTCGGAGTTCTTACCCTGCGTGGCCTGGAGTGGCTCAGCTGTGAGAAGCCATCATGAGGAGTGATGTTTGTTTAATAGAGAGTCTGCTGGCATCAAATTGTCCGCAGGCCCAACCCCTGGGGAGGAGAGGGAAGAAAGCCCTGTGACTTCAGGCTCAGTCTTGAAAACTTGTTCTGGGCGAGAACGCTTTGCAGGTCCTAGAAGCAGCAGGGGCTGGTCCGGGGGCTTTGCAGTCTCCGCCGCCTGCTGCATCCTCGGGCTCCCTCCGCCCCAACAGTCTCCAACCTTGCCTGATGCCAGCTGCCCCCCCGACTGGCACCTCCTGAACCTGCGTCGGGGTCTGGGTTCAGAGATCAGGAGCACCATGTTCTGGGGGACACGGGTGGTCCCCAGAGATTGGTGAGCCATTTCCCTCCCCCCTCGGCTTCACCAGGTTGGGACCAGATCCCGTACGGAGGGAACCAGCTCTAAACCAGCCTGTTTTGACCCTTGGACCCTCTGGGGTTACTCTCTTGACTCTGTGGTTGCTGCTGGCCTGGAGTCCCAAGAGGACTGGTGAAGCAGACGGCATCAGGGCCGGCTCAGGAGGACAGCAGTCGTCTCCCCCGAAGAGAAGGGGGCGGGGAGAGCGGCTCCGACAGCTTGAGGGCAGAGGTGCTGCTGGGAAGTCAACACCTGGCTTCAGAGAAATATTGTCTTATTGTGGGAAAATATATGCAAGGTAAAATTCGCCACTCTGGCCTCTGAGCGCAGGATCCATGATTAGCATCTCACATCACTGTGCAAAGGTCGCCACCACCTGTCCCCACAGCATCTTCATCTTCCCACGGTGACTCGGCCCCAGGGAACCCCAGCTGAGTCCCCTCCTGAGATCGGAGGGTGGGTCCCCCAGGCAGGGCCAGAGTCTCGCTCTCTGTCTTGGGAGTCGGGCAGGGTGGAGGTATCTGGCCTTGCAGGCATCCTCTGGGCTCCCCGCTGCTCCGTCCCTGTGCGGCCAGAGCCACGCCTGGCCCATGAACCAGAGAGGAAAAATAAGTAACCAGCCTGTGTTCATTTCAAGCCCCATTACAAGCACATTAAAAGCAAATCGATACCCGCCTTGTCCCTGGGAGGAGTGTGAACTCACCCAGCAGCTGGGCTCGCTGCAGGCTGCCATGTCTGCTAAACACAAAGGCGGCTCAGTCCAGCCCTGGTTGTCTCTGCCCCTCTACAGGGCCAGGGATGGCTGGTCAGAGCCTGCTCCACATGCCCCTCAGACCCCATCTGAGGCAGGAGCCCTATCCACAGTGACAGAGAGAGAATGCGAAGGCCCCCGGCCCCCAGGGGCAGCCCCCAGCCCAGTTGCTGGGCAGGGTCATGTGGCAGAGGAGGTGATCTTGGGGTCCAGCTTGTCAGGTGGACCGCAGGGTCAGTTCCTGGGTTGTGGCCCCTTCCAAGAGCCCGTGTGAGACCCCTGTGAAACACAGCTCATCTCCATAGGCAGGCGGGTTCTTCTCGTTAAAGGGTGGCTCTTGGGCAGACCTGACTGATCATCCTGTGGTCAGGCCCTAATCCCAGTTGCCCATTTGTTGGGAAGTGGAGGTGGCCCCACACAGCCCCCCAAGCTTACCGGGGGCCCTTTGCTGGGCTGGGCTGGATGGCACAGCTGTATGAGGAGGTTCTGGTATGAACCCGGGTCTTTCTGACTTGGCCTGGACGGGCCTCCAGGACACACACCTCTGACACGGTCACCTGCTACCCTGAGGTTCCCCACCAGCCAAGGGAAGATTGAGCGGCTGGCCAGGGGTGGTCATCATGGCAGAGGGCTCCCCACTGGGGCTGGTTGGGCGGTCAGCAGTGTGCGGCTCAGCGGGGCTTCCTTCAACAGACCTGTGTGGACCCCTGTTGGGCACCAAGAGGACCAGCCCTGAGTCCGCACACTGCAGGAGAAGCTCCGGTGCCGCGTGAGAGCGAGAGGGCCATCCTGGGCCATCCGGGGTAAAGGATGGAACCGACGAGACCCACGCCCAGCACCCACAGCTGAAAAGCTGAAAGCAGGGCTGGGAGGGCGGCTGGCACAGCCAAAGGTTGGGGGCCATGGTGTGACCCCTCTGTGCAAGGGGTCCCCCATTCAGCACAGAAAGAAGGAGGTTCTGATGCTCGTTGAAATGTGGAGGAACCCCCAGGGCTTACACTAAGTGAAATAAGCCAGTCACAAGAAGACAAATGCTGCCCCATTCCAGACATATGAGGTTGCTGGAGGGGTCGGAGTCATCCAGACGGACGGGAGAATGCTGGGAACCAGGGGCTGGGGAGCGGGAGGGGCGTCAGCATTACCGAGGGCAGCGTTTCTGTTCAGGAGGATGGGAATGTTCTGGCGATGGAGGGGGGTGACGGTGGCGCAGTGATGTGGACGAAATTAATGTGCTGAGCTGTGCACTTAATGAGCGTGTTAGGGTTTGTGTTATATGTACTTTATCACAGTTAAGAAAAAAAGAAGAATGAAGTGGTCTTAACCACGTCGTGGGAGACAAGACCAGAGGACCTGGGCTGTTCAGTCTGAAAGGAAGCGACGAGTGAATGAATGAATGAAAAACAAGCGGACCAAACCTTGGAGACTCTGAGGACTGTCCCCAGCCCACTGGGGTGAGTCTTGTGAGCGTCCAGAGCTGGAGGAGACCCCGGTGTGGGAGTATCCAGCCCTGGCTGTGGGTGCAAACACAAGCTGGGTGTCCCAAGAGGGGGTCTTGTCAGACATGGCCTTGGCTCTCAGGTGACCTTCTGGCCCCTCCTGGCCATGAGTTCCCTCATCTCTTGGAGAAACTGGAAGGCTCCAGGCAAAGCGCCCCATCCCAGGCTCCAGGGACGTGATCAGTAGGAGCTGGGCCTGGTGGAGCCCTGGGGTGGACATTGCACAGGGGGAAGACTTCCAGAATGTTCTTGCACCTGTCACCCCCATCCCTGAGCCTCTCCCTCTTCCATTCTTACCATTCATCCCCCGTTTGTCTGCCCCTACCAGGTAGGGGCTCTAGACATGAGCCCCCCAGTTCTGAGGGGAGGTGGGGCCCCAGAAGCCAAGGACAATGCCACGGAGAGACTGAGGCAGGGGGGCTGTGTGGTTACAGCAAGGGTAGAAAAAAATCAATTTTCCAATACTTCTCTTCAAGTAATCTCTTGAAGCTGATTTGAAAATAATATCGTCTGACATTCAGAGGGTGGCTCACAATTTCCTAAGCACTTTGACGGTGTCACTTTCAAGCCTCGGGACAATCTTGCTGGAGAGATCTTCACTTGACAGGGGATGAGATGTAAACCCGGCCACAGACTCAGCAGGTGGGAGGGTGAGCTCGAGACACCATCCCCTCCAAGGGTGCCCGCCCCCAGCCCCCACAGGTGGGTCAGCCTCCCGCGCCCCTGTCCCCGGCGCTGGGGATGGTGGGCCCTGCTTGGATCTGGGGACTCACCTCAGGGCTGGCGTGGGGCCACCGTACCTTCCTAGACACGTCTGTGTCTCCTCTGTGCTGTGAGGCCAGAGCAAGGGTGGTGGCTCAGCCTTGCAGGCATCGGTCAGGATGGAGCCCTGTCATACCTCGTGGCTGACAGTCCTTGCAGCCAGGCTGGCAAGAGTCACCTTTCCCTGCCCGATTGACTGGTGGCAGGAGACCACCTTAGACCATTAGCGACTGATAATTCAAGCTAGATCCAGGCTCCTGGAGATGGTGGGTCCAGCGTGCAGCCCTGGGCCCCATCCCTGCAGGACACGGGTTCGGCACATCCGTGTCCACACAGGCTGCCCTAGTCTGCAAGATGCCAGACCCCCTGCTGGGGGAGGGTGTGGGCCGCGCTCTGGTCCTGCCTCACTGCCCAGGCCACCTGCTCCACTTCCCCTTCCAATAGGCACATGCTCACTGCTTGTTTGTTCCAGAGCGTGCCATGTGGGCCAGGAGCACAGACAATATGGAATCTGCCAGAAAAACAGGCTCTGCGGGGCTCGGTGGAGGAAGCAGAAGGTGATATTAATCGAGGCTGGACCTGACCTCAGTTCCAGAGCCCCATTACCCCAGCCCGTCTGCTCCTGCCAGTTAGTCAGTGAGCTACAGCCTGCAGAGCACCGGCCGCCTCCGGCCGTGGGCAGAAAAGGAATGTACTGGAAAAGGGAACAAGTCCCTCCCAGCCTGCTGGGCCCCGTGCCTGCTGCACATCACAGGCCATTGGGAGACACATTTACACACCTCCTGTACAGAACCGCACGCTCCCGACCAGCCAGCGGGGGCAGGGGCCGCAGAATCGCACGTTCACAGCCAGCTAGCTGGGAGGGGGTGCGTTTGCAGTCCCACTCTGCCTGGTTCAGTTGAGGTGACCAGCAGGAGCACACTTGTCAGGGGTCCTCACGCAGCTCCCTTCTCTGTCTGGGCTCTGAGACAGGGCGTGGACCCAGACAAAGGGCACAGAGGACTTCAGCGTGCTGCAGGGCAGGCGGTCTGGAGGGCACCCCAGCTAATCCATGGAAGGGAAGCACGGGCAGAGTAGGGTCATCCTCTTGCAGAACTGGAGTGTGGGCTTGGGGAGAGCAGGGCTCGACTGTCCACGGCCACAGTCCCTGATGACAGAGGGGCCGGCTCTTAGTTCTGATCTCGCTGAATTGTCCACTTGATGCTTCAGGTGGCTTTGCAGGGAGGCCTCTGGCAGGGCACCTGCGGGTGCCCTCACACTGGACTCTGCTTTGCTCAAGTGAGTCACAAAACAACACACCCAGAGAAACTGAGGCCCTGGTGCACTGCTGGCGGGGTGAAGACAGTGCAGCTGCAAAGGATACAGTGTGCTGGTTCTTCAAAAGCTAATCGGAATTACCATAGATCAGCAGCTCTCCCTCTGGGTGTACAATCGGAAGAACTGAAAACAGAGACTCGCAGAGATATTTGCACATGGAAGCTTCATTCACAAGGGCCTAAGGGGAACGCAGCCAGAGGGTCTGTCAGTGGGTGGGGGGAAGGAAACATGGGCCAGCCACACGGGGGACATCAATCACCCCTAAAAAGGGAAGGGAATTCTGACAACATGGGCGAGCCCAGAAGACACTGCTCTGTGACATCAGCCAGTCCCAGGAGGGACTGTGATTCCACTTGGGTGGGGTCCCTAAGAGTCGTCACATTCTCAGAGACAGAAAATGAGATGATGGGTACCAGGGGCTGGAGAGTGGGGAATGGGCAAGGCTGCTAAGGGTGGAGGTTCTGTTTGGTAAGAGGTAAACATTTCTGCAGGTGTGTGCTGGTGACAGTCACGCACCCATGTGAATGTACTTAACGCTGCTGATCTACACACTAGAAAAATGATAAATTGTGTGTTATTTATCACAATTAAAACGACCACAATGGAATACACCCTGGGGTCACCCCACACAGGGCTCAGCTGGGGTTGACAGGGACCCACCCTGGAAGACGGTCCTTCCGTGTCCCAGGCACAGACGCTGCTCAGACCTGGAATTCCTAATGCATTATAAAAAAGCCATCCAACAAGACATCTAAACACCACATCTATTACTAAAATTATAGCAACTGAGAGAGATATTTGTATGTGTAATCCCCTCTCTCTAAAATTGTTTTCGTCTGCAATTAGGGAAAAACGTATTTTTTACACTTAAATAGTTTTCTTAAAAATAACGCATTTCCTTTCCTCTCTCATGTGAGCCCAATGTTTATGCCTTTTACCAGATGGCACTGCCTGCTCCCCTTTTTGAGACGTTCTTCCTTTTCTGGAAGGCCCTATCCCACGAAGTTGATCCCCTAATGCCAGAACAGAAATTGTATCATTGGCGTAACCACAGTCGCAATGAAAGAGCCAGATATCTGTAAACTAGACACCATTTGTCCTTTCCCACCCAATAAAATTTAAAGTTAACAGGATGGGGATTAATTTGGCAGAAACACTGTTAAGTGTAGCATGAAAATCGGAGTCCTTTGGAAGTTTGCAGAGTTAAATGTGACAAACGAGGAACCAGTAGTGAGTGATCACTTTGGGCGCAGAAGCCAAGGCTGCCGAGCCGGGGAGGGGAAGGTAGAGTTAAATCGATCAGTCGGCTGGACAGAGAGCTCTGTGGGCCAGAGAGGCCTTGCTGACACATCGGGGGAGACCAAAGGGTCCCTGACTCTTGTAGGTCATCGGAGATAAGAGACGGGAGCCTCTGAAGGTCTCCACGTCAAATCCAGAGATGTTGGCAGAGATAAACGACACGTCTCTAACGACACTGGAAACAGCCTGCTGTCGGGTGGGCCATCGACCGTGACCAGATGGTGGCTGGAATCCACAAATATTTCATGCTTCCATCTGCTCCTATCACAGCATTCACTCGATGGGCACCAGAAAGGTGGGTTTTCCTCCAGATTTTGTCATTAGCTTCACATTGAATCGCTTGGCTTGATTCATGGGCCATTAGCAGGCTGTGGGGGGTGGCAGGGCCCGGCTGGAGGCCACAGCACAAGGGCATCTGGGCAGCTCTTGGGATCAACCCCACCAGGGACGTCGCCGCCCTGCACGGCACAGAGGGACAGTGGGACGGGCGTCACTCGCACCAGTCAGGGAGGTCCTACCCCCGACTGCGGAGGGAACAATTTCTCTTGTGTTACCTGCTGCCCCGTCTGTCCTTCATCCCTTCACCTGTCTTGTCAGCTGCCTGTACATAGTTCCTAACCCTCCTAATGATGCTGATGCCGCAAACTACTGATACACCAGCTCACGCGAGGCCACGGATTTCCGTTTTGTTTGTGTTACGATCTTATTAAAGGTGCCCAGCACTCCTGCGTGGGAGATCGCTGGGGACCTGCAGGGTGGACTTTACAGGACTCTGTGGCCTCGTGGTGCAGGTCACTGCGAGGATCTTGGGACTAGCTCCTCACTCCAGGGAGCAGGACCTGAAGTCTCAGGGAGGGCTGGTGACCTGCTCAAGGTTTGCAGACGGTGCCTGCCAGGATCAGGACGTGAACCCAGCTCTTCTGGGTGTTGCTGTTGAGGCCACCCCTCGGCACACTCAGCAGACTGCTGCGGGGGCCACCGAGGGCCGGTCTCAGGTAGTGGAGACACCAGGACCAGACTCCAGGGGCAGGGCCTGGCAGGGCCTGTGCAGAGGAGAGGGGCTGCCAGCGGTCTCTGGGGGCTTCTCTATGGAACTTCCCATACTGACGTGTGGTAGCCACATGGCCTGGACTGATGTCCTGCTGGACAGCCTCTCTCTCACCCCACAGCTGGCGTGTGAACACTTGGGATTCACAGCTGGCCTCCAGCTGCTACTCGGGGCTGGAGGCCAGGGGGAGACAGAGCAGGAGGGCGGGTATGATGGTGCATCAGAGAGGCTCCCTGATCCCCGGCCCCTCTCCCTTGGGGAGGAACTGCCGCACAGCCTGGGGGTGGCCAGCTGACACCCCATACTGCAGCAGCATGGAATCGGCTCAGCTGGTGTGGAGCAGTGCTCAGCATGAGGGGCATGGCCTGGTGGTTTCTGCCCAGTGCTGGACTCCTCTGGGGCCCACTTGGGTTGGCTGAGACCTGGTTGGGTCTGTTGAGGCTGAAGGCTGTGCTGCCTCCGTTCTGCTCCTGCCCCTCAGCATCTCTGTGTGGGCTGCCCTGGGAAAGCCCAATTCACAGAGCACTTTGTTAAAAGATACAGTTACAAGTGATAAAGATACACCGACTGTCACAGCTGCAGAGGCCAGAGGAGGCACGTCCAGCAGCAGCAGACGGGGAGCAGTGAGAGACGCACACAAACAGGAGGCTGGGAGGGAGGTGCCCCCAGTCACTGATGCGCGACGATGCTGGGGACAGTCACAGAGGCAGAGAAGAAAGTCCTGAGAAGAGGAGGAGGACAGGGACTGCCATCCATGTACAGACACAACAGCTCGTGGGCAAGAAGTCTTAAAGGGATAAACTATCAGAAAAACTGACAGAGAAATAGCACCTTGCCCTGTCTTGATTAAGTTCCTGGACTTAAGGATAATAAAATAATTATTTGGATATTCAGGCAGAAAAAACCTGCAGTCACCCATGAGATGGAAACTGCAGGTTGACCTGGGGTTTCCTGGCAGGTGTGCTGAGGGAACCCTGCAGAATTTACAGAGGAAAATTTCATCATCTGCATGTTTCTCCCACTCACCCTGGCCCTGCTTTTGCTTTATAACCATGGAACAGAGTGTTCCATCCTTTCAGGGAAAGATACTATGATCCAAGAATTTTGTCATTTAAAGATAAAATTTGTATTACTATATTATCATTTAAATATAAATGTAAAACCCAGACTTTTTTACTCAGGAAACAATGCAGGGAATAGATCAGGTATAAATACTTCTTGGAAAGAATGCATAATCTGGGAAAATTAAGAGACAAGATATAGAGACAACATCACAACACTTAAGATCAAGATGAAAAAAATAAATCTATAGAATTTTTGAAGAAAGAAAATATTGACCAGAAATTTTATGCCCAGATCAACTGCCTTTTAGTTTAAACCCAACCAGCAGTTTCCCCAGCCTGCAGGGGCCAGGAAACAGAGACCTTCGAGCTCTTCACAAAAATAAAAATAAACAGACAAACCTCACTAGTAAATAATAAACAGCATGGCAGGAAAACAGAGTTCTGAGGACAAGTGGTGACCACGAGTCCTGTAAACACTGAGGTGCAACGGAGACTGCTGGGAGCAGATTGCTCAGACTCCTGGCAATTCAGATGTGGGAGTAACATAATTAAAAAGTCTGCAAATCTGGAAGAGGGTGGGATCTGGGTCCAAGAATGTTAAATTCTCCGTCTTCTTCTGTGGTGGACTGTCCAACGTGATACAAAATAAAAACTTCTGAGGAACAAGTAGTGACACCAACCTAACTTTTAATACAATTAAGTTCCTTAGATTCAGAGAGAACTTTCAGAATGATATTGCTGATGATCAAGAAACACTGAAATACAGCAATTCCTCTAATCTCACTTCACTTTTTTATAACCTTTTTGGGGGACGGGATAGAGGACAGAGTCTTGCTCCCTCACCCAGGCTGGAGTGCAGTGGCATCATCACAGCTCACTGCAGCCTCCAACTCCTGGGCTCACGTGATCCTCTTGCTTCCACCTCCCGAGTAGCTGGACTACAGGTATGCTCCTCTGAGCACAGCTAATCTTTCTATTTTTGGTCAAGATGGGGTCTTGCTTTTGCTTAGACAGGTGGCACTCCAGGCTCCAGAAATCCCCCTCCTCAGCCTCCCAGAGGGATTACAGGTTCGAGCCACCACACTCTACCTACCTTTTCATCAAATGGGAGTAAACTTACATTTGAATTTTTGTTATAGGCAGCACGTATAACACTGTCTCATCTTATAGAATTATTCCTGCTGTTTATCTCTCATGGACTCATCTCCATCTGTACCCTGTTCATTTATCTGTTTATCAAAAGGTCTAGATACTGCTTTATAGGAAGGGTTTGGGTGATTTGTTCCTTTCTGCCTGGTGCTTCTGGAATACCTGTAGGTCTTTTCATGCACATACACTGTATTTGCAAAGGCAAAAATATAAACAGAAGGAGGCTGGTTTTTCTTCATCATCCTAGCGCATTTTGGGAAGGAGGACTGTGGCTGTGACGTCACAGCACCTGGGGTTCAGGGCGCATGCCCACTAAGCTTTGGACACAGAGACGGATGACTGTGGCCAAGTGTCTCCTCCTTTTCATGTCCTCAGCTCCGAGGATGAGTTGTGACATTGGGCCCCAGGCACCTGGCCCGTGGCCTCCTCTCTCCCAGTTTGCACACATCTGCCCAGATTACAGCAGGTTCTGGTTAGGGAGCTTCAGAACCTCAGAGTGGAGTCGGCAGGCAAAAGAAATGGACAGAGGGCTGAGCTGAGCTGCCCCCTGCACTTCCCCCATCTTCTGGCTGCTCATCTGGAGGTCTCTACCCAGACCGCAGGCCCCCTGAGGCCAGGGGCTGGCTTTGTCCCTGCCCAGGTCCTAGGACAGAGAAGGTGCTCAGAGTAGGGCCCCCTGTGGATAAACGGTTTAATTTGGTTTTGCCTGCCAGGTGCAGGCCCCCAAATTCCCCTCTCCAATACACAGGGCTGCTGAGAGCGATGCCCTTGCCGGAACCTCAGCCCCTTGCAATTAAATCACTTTCATTTCCCTTTATGAACCATGGTGTGTTTCAATGACCTGATTTCCATGCCAAGTTCAAAATGCACCTTTTCAGGGGCATCATTTCCCCACATTTTTCTCCCTCTCCTGGGTTAACGAAAACATCAGGAAAATGACAACTTGAATGGTATTTACTACTTGGAAGAGCTCAGGTTGCTTTTGAAAAGGGGGGAAATGGGAGCTTCCAGAGATCTTGCTCCCAATAAAACTGCTGAAGCAAGGTCAAGCATTTCCACGAGGAGATAAAATGTTAATAAATGGCTGCCATCGTCCCACATTGGTGGATTTATGCAGAACATCTATGTGGTGGTGTTCTCTCCTTGGTTAAACTCAGTGAGTAATTTCTGACTGTATTCATTGCCGGAGGATATATTTCTTTAGAGCTAAATATCACTGGCTGTGCATTTTGATATGAGAAATGCAGGCTGCAATTTATAACCGACAAGATCGTAAGTGAGTCGCGGCTGTGCTGAGAAGCAGGGCACAGGAAACGCAGGCCGGCTCCAGAGTGTTTATTTTAGAATTCATTTGCAGGGAAACATCATTTCTAATTCCACTGTCAAGTTCTAATCCAAGATTGTTCATTTCACGGCAGACGTCCACGGCCTTGGGGCTCTGCTGCGGCCCCGCTGGCCATGCTGGTGCCTTTGGGGGCAGAAGGCTCTGGGCAGTGGCTGGAGGGAGGATGGGCATCGGGCAGCATCCTGTGAGGGTGACCCTAGAACCAGGCCAGGTGAGGAGGGAGGCCTGAGCCCCGAGCTCTCACGGCCCCAGCCCCGGGCTGCGCTGCCCTCCCCACCGTCCACCCTGGGCCGGGGCCTGGCACCTTCGTGGTGGTTCCCGAGCTGAGGAGGGAATCAATGGCTTCTCCAGGCCTTCCCGGGGGGAGACTGGGTGGCCCAAAGTGGAAGTAGTCAGAGGAGCCGAGGAGAGGGTGTGACGCCCCAGCAGGCCAGAGCTGGGTGGGGGGTTCCCACCTGTGGTCTGCAGGGGCTGACCATGCTCCAGAGGGGCCCAGGAACCAGGCGGGCAGCGGGGTTCCTCAGCGAAAGAGCCCCTGCCGTCCCTCTCCCTCTCAGTCCCACCTCCCTTCCCCTCCCTCCCAGCCGCCCTCTGCAGGCCGTGCTGCTGGGGGCTCTTCCTCCACTTACCATGTTCCTGCGCTCTCAGTTGTCTTCACAGGCTTGGGACGCTGTGTCGAAGCCAAAACGCATCCCAGAAAGGAAGCCTGGCCTCTCGTGAGCCAGGTGCTGCTCAGGCTGGCCTGCCGGAGCCCCTGTGCCCCTGCCTGGCCGCTGTGTGGCCCTGGGCAGGTGGCCTAACCTCTCTGAGCCTCAGCAGTCCTCACTTACAATGTGGGACTGGTACTCCCAACCTTGGAGCTCTCTGTGGGAGCCGGGTCCAGACTGTCTGCCCTGCCGTGCCTCAGTTTGCCGTATCTGCGATGGTTTGCACTCCCCTCCTGGGCACTGACATGTGGCCGTGGCAGGTGCCTGGTCTCTGACCCCTGGTCTGCTGGGTCACTGTCTGCTGTCGGCCACACTAGGTTCCAGGCCCAGCTAACCAGCCCACACACCAATGCCTCTGTAGTGACCCCGTGGGGGTCCTGGCGTGGGGTGGGGCTCCCTGCTTCTTCTGGGATGCGAGACCTGGCCTCCCTGAGCTCAGACCCCACGTCCCTGGTGATGACCTTTTCCAGGGCACAGATTTTCACTCAGGTGATGCATTTTAGCTTTTCCTGTCACATCAGGTGGGCAGGTCACAGGCCCTGGGACACCAGGCTGGGTGGTCAACCACTGACCGCTAGTCCCTGTGTGGACAGCACTACCGTGGTGAGGGCTGCCTGAGTTAGCAGCTGGGAAAGACCGTATGCTCTGAGCATGCCCTGATGTGTGCCGTTCAAAAATGGCTGACAAGTTCATGGGTTTTTCTCTCTTGCTTTATGGAGACATAGCTCTTAACCATTTACCCACAAAAGGGCTGCCAGAGTCCTGCCTGTAAAAATCCCATCAGGATGGTTTCTCTTTATATGACTGTCTGTGACGTGCTCACACCCTGGGAGAGTGCATCCCTGTCCAAGGCCTCCCAAGGGGCCGCCTCTTCCTCCCGAGGTGGCCAGAGCATCTCAGAACCCAGGGCCAGAGGTCCTGTGATAGGATTCGCTGACGGGGGGATGGGGTCCCGTTGGGGTTGTGCAGCAGATGAGGGGCCACGGTGTACCTCACTCACTCACGGTCAGGGAAGAGTGGGCCAAAAGCATGGGAGGGACCACCTTCCTCTCCAGTCTCCATTGACCCACAAGGTGCTGGACCCTCACCGTAAACCTCAGTGGTTCTTCCGGGTCCCAGAGCCCCTCCCACCCTGGGGGGCCCAGGATAGATCTGTGACCTTGACTTTCCCTCTCAGCATCTGTGTAAGGGGTGCATGTGGCAATGCTCAGAGAACTGAGGCAGAGCCCAGAGCAAGCCTGGGGCCAAGAAGCAGGCCCACCTGGAGAGGGATTCAGGCCTACAGCCCACGCGGAGGCAGAGGGGGTGCAGAGCTGACACTGGGGGCTGCACCTGTCGGCCCAGAGCCTCGAGATGGCGACTGCTATTGTCCTGACTCACAGAGGGGTCCTGCCACAGGGGACCAAGCTGCTGTGATATCCAGGCACTGGCGGAAGGACTCAGGACCGACCTGCCTCACGGCTTCAGTTTCCCCATTTGTAAAATGGAGACAAAAATGCATCCTTCCTCGCACTGCCCCAAGCATTCCAGGAAAGGATGGGGCTGGGGGCTGCCTCGTGCTGGGCTCCCACGGGGGCTGAGCAGTGCCTGCCTCTCCTCTGACCTTTTAGTTCCCAGCATCCGTGGCGGGGCAGGTGAAAAGTCTGCAGGCTTCTGAGACACAGGCAGTGAGGCTGACCAGGTGCCCCTCCCCCAGCACCTGTGCCCTGGACACCACCTCCTCTGTCCCACTGAAGCCCACCGTCTCACTCCCTCTCACAGCAGGACATTGAGGACGGGAAGGACCCCAGAACAGCCCATCCCGTCCCACCAAGGTGACCTCGTCCCCTCATTCCATCCTGCCTGTCCCCTGCCTATCTAGCTTGTCCCCTTCTCATCCTGCCTGTCCCCTTCCCATCCTGCCTGTCCCCTTCCCATCCTGCCTGTCCCCTTCCCATCCTGCCTGTCCCCTGCAGGCTGCTCTGTAATCCCTCCCCAGATCCTCCCCCAAACCCTCCCCAGAGCCCCACAGGCTACAGGGCCACCTTGTTCTGCTTTTCTGAGAAGTGTGAGCTTGTGAACAACGAGCCCATGAGTGTCCCTGGACTGTCTCTGACCCCTCACATGAGGACGAGGGTCTCAGGGCAGTGCAGGCTCTCAGCTGGGGGAGCCCAGGAGGCAGGTGTGGACGCTGGACTGCCCAGGGGCCTAGTGTGATGTGTAATCGCATCCACACACCTGCTGCCAGCCCTGTGGACTCGCTATGGGGGCCCTGAGGAGGAAAGGGATGCTCCCCTCTGCAGGGCCTCCCACTGTCTTTCCGCTTTGCTGGGGGGAGAGCAGGTGGCTCCCTGGACTGCTCCAACACCTGTGGAGATGTGCAGGCTTCCCGATGACAGCCAGCAGTGCCAGGGCCAGCCAGGGCACCCCTTGTCCAAAAGTCCCCACCTTCCTCCTCCTCTGTCCAGCTTCCCCTTCTTAGTGACCCGGTTTGGGGTCACCTGCCAGCCCTGGGAACACAGTGCCTGCTGGTGACACTCCGCCTCTCTCTGCTCTGGACTTGGAATTCCTGGAACCCCAAGAAAGTGCTTCCAGGACCCTCACGGTGAACACCCGAGGCCATGTGTGGCTTTTGCAGGCTCATGTTCCTAGCGGGGACCACCCTTCCCCTTTCTCCATCTGCTTGTCTCTGGGTCTAGGCGTGGCTGACCTGGGCCGCTGACCACAGCGGTAGTCCCAGGAGGGACCCACCGGTGGACTCCTAGTGGTGACCCAGCTGCAAGGTATGGCCTGGATTTGGTCCATGTCCCTGAGAGCCCTGTCCCCCACACCTCTGCCTGGGTGGCTCAGCCGGCAGGGCAGGGCTGAGCTGCTGTCCTGGGGCAGGGGGCCTGTCTAGTGCAGTGTAGAGGAGAGGTGAGCCGGGGAGGCAGTGACCCCCAGCCGGCTGTGTCTGCACAGCTGAGTGATGACTGGGGGAGGTGGACCCCCATGTGGAGCTGGCGGGGTCCCCGCATTTACTGGCTGAGAGCCGTCCCCCATCCCTGCTGCAGAGAGGACCATTTGACAAGGGGTGGGGATAGAGGGAGCACGTAGACTTGGTCAGCGCTGCCCAAGCCCCTTCACCGCACACCGCAGACATTCACCGCACACAGGGCAAAGGTGGATGGGGGTGAGGTCATGGTCATTCCCACCTCACAGAGCTGAGACTCTGCTGTGTCTTGGTCCCCTCCTGCCAGAACAGCTGCAGTGGAGACCACAGAGGGGCTCCCTGCAGAGGTGTCACGCTGGGGGAGCAGGGGCTCGGGGGAGGGACGGCCCAGGGCGTCCGAGGCCCCAGCTGGTGTGAGACCATTTGGCCCTCGGCTTTGTGCCTGCTGGAGGCACCCCGTCCAGGCTCACAGCTGCACTGCTCTCCATTTTCAGTTAAAACTGTTTAAGAAATATGCAATAAAGATGATAAACACACCCAGCTCTGTGCACACTGGGCCATGTTTGCTTCAGATTCTTGTTTTTGAAAATATAAACAGTCAGAAGCGGGGAGCCCCACCCCAGTGGCCGTCTCTGCCCCACAAAGCCTGTACCCAAGGGGGCCTGTCCTCTGCCTCCGACCCTGCTCCCTCTGATAGCTGGGCACCAGGTGACCCACGGGGGCCTATCTTCTGCCTCCGACCCTGCTCCCTCTCCTAGCTGGACACCAGGTGATCCACGGGGGCCTGTCCTCTGCCTCCAATCCTGCTCCCTCTCCTAGCTGGGCACTAGGGGTGTCCTGTAACATCACAGGTGTGTGTCGGCCCAACTGGTGTCACACTGTCCCTGCTTCTGTCTGACTTCATTTTGGACTTGAAGTCCTGTTTTCAAGGGTTATCCTGCCGAGCAGTGCCCCTTCCTGTCTGCTGACGGTCCTCTCCAACCTGGCCTGGTCCCGGAGCCTGCCCCCCTCTGCTGCCAGCCTGCCTGGGAAGGGCTGTGGAGGCCTGGGGTGAGGTGGGCCTTTGGGGGCTACGGCTGTGTCCAGAGTCTTTCAGCTCCTGGAGGCTCTGGATCCTGAGAAGGCTGGAGAGGGGCTGCAGCCTCACTGTGCCCTAACCGGAGGTGTCCCTCAGGGATGCTGACAGCATGGCTCCCCGGGCTAAAGGAGACGCATCCTGGTTGGTGCCGCCCGCCCGCTCGCCTCTTTCAACTGCTCGACATCTTCCAGCCTGCGGCGTCCTGGCCTCTCCCCTCCAACATTAGCCGTTCAGGCCTGGCCTGCCGCCGTCCCCCCATCTCTCTGGTGGACACAGGAGCAAATGCTCCTGCCTCCTCTTCACAGCCCCTGGCCTTGCCTGGGTGTGGGGTAAAGATGCTGCAATAGCCAGGGTGGAGGCCACTGGGGGGCTGGCGAGGAAGCCCTCAGGACAGAGATGTTCTCTGGATTGACAAGGTGGATGGTGACCTTCAGACCTAAGGAGACACCGGATGGCCCTGGGGTGCCCCAGACAGGCTCCACAGAGGGCACAACTGACTTCCAACTTCTAGAAAGGTTTGGACCATTAAAAATCATCTGTAGCACATGGAAAGGATGTAAATATTGGGTGAATCATCAGAATCTGCTTCTGAAAGCAGGGAGAGAAACGCCGGTCCTGTGGGCCACTTCTGCCCAAGATGCGAGGCCCCCCAGCACTTCCAGGCCAGGACGTGTGACGCAGTCAGGGCACAGCCCCTTCCTGCTTCACGTGGGAGTCGGGGGCTCTCGTAAGCCTGTTGGTGCACCTGCAAAGAAGGAGGATGGTGAGAGGAACGGTGCTGGGCCCCACCGCCCGCCTGGGGAAGCCGAGCAGTGATGATCCAGAGGAGGTGATGTCTGGACGGCGAACTTGTCAGGCTTAGGGAAGAAAAGAAGATGAGAGAGAGAGAGAGAGAGATCGACTCGCTGTGCCGAGTGGGCAGTGTGTTTGTTCTAGAAGGCATTGCAGGGCCCTGGCAAGTCCTCAGGGCTCGCTCTCACCTGCAGTCAGACCTCAGTGAGGGGTGAAGTGCCCTCAAGCGGAAGGACACCGGGAAGGCAGTGGGGAGGCGGCTCTGAGCGTGAGGCCCCCCAGTCCCCTCCCATCCGGCCCAGCTCCCGGCCCTGAGTGCTTCCACAAGCTAGTCTTGGCTTGACTTTGAGCACACGAGGTGCTCACTATGGGAAGATGAGGTTAAAAGAAAGAAATACCTAATCTAGTCATTCAAGCAAAAAACTGTTGCTACTTTTCTTTTGCTATATTTCTTTCTAGACCTTTTCTTTGGTCTTAAAAAATACAAGAGTTAACTGTGCCAAAGTCCAGGCCTCATTCTGGGTGCATTGCATGTAGTGTCAGCCTCACCCCCAGACTGATACCAAGAGGCAGGTACTGATATTTCATGATGAGAAACCAGAGGCTTGGGAAGTTAGGTGGCTGTCCGGAGCCACAGGGAGATGGGCGTAGCTGGGAGCAGGATGGAGGTGCTGGCTGTGGAGATATCCCGTGAGTGGCCTGGCCACCCTCTCCCAGGTAGACCCACCTGCACCTGCTGCCCTTGGAGACCCCAGGTATAGACTCTGGGTCCTGCATTCTCATTTGTTGTGCTTTAGGCACAAATCGTGCGTGCTGTGATGTGGACACACCAGAAGTGGCTGACCACCCCTCGGTGACAGCCTCTTAGGGCCTTTCGGGTCTTGTCTGTGATCAGCGAGTCTGTGACAGTGATGTGGGCACCTCCCCTTTCAGCGTTTAACATCACTTACCTGAAGTGGGATGCAGGGGTCACATGGCAGCAGTGACAGCAGTGTCCTGTAGCTGAGCATGCTTGGAGACTCTGTGTCTGTGTGTGTGGCAGGGGGCATGTGTGACCACAGGCTGTAAGGTCACCATGAAGAGAAGGAACAAGTTTGACCCTGTGTGAGTGCGCTGGGGACACAGTGCCAGCGTCCTGTGCGGGGTGGCTGGAGGGGCATTTGGCCCTACACTGGGTGGTCTAGGAAGCTGTTTCTCCAGCAGAAGACCCTTCATTCTAGCAAACGCACCCCAGTAGTGTGGAAGCTACACTCTGGGAGCAGGGCAGGGATGGGTGTTGTCTTCCCTGGTCCCCAGGGACTGCCATGGGCCAGGCACCCCCAGCAGATGCCCAGTGATGATTTTCTGAGCAGATGGAAGGAGGAACAATTCTGTCCACAGATTTCCCAGGATCTGCTGGTTCTGGCCTGAGCCCCGGAGAAGGCTCTGTGTGAGCCCGGGTAGGACCCTAGAATCCTAAAAGAAGGAAGAGAAGGCCCCAGGCAGGAGGGGCCCAGTGACGCCAGAGATGGTCACCATAGCCAATGGCAGGACAGACAGCTGCTCTGGGAGGCCTGGGTGGGAGAGCTGGCCGCCCAGGCTGCCCATGCTCACCACCCACCAGGGCTCTTGGCGTCGGTGGTCTGCTGGAGGCACCATCTGCCCATGGCAGGGGGCCCACGTGAAGGTGGGCAGTGCAGGCTGGCCGGGGGGAGCTGTCCCTGGCTGTGGGACAGCCTGCCCGCTGGACCCCTCTCCCGGGAAGGGCTGCTGTTGCCTGCACACTCCTCCCTGAGTGACAGAGCCCACATGAGCTGAGCAGACACTGCAGACCCCTCCTCAGGGGGTCCGAAGGCTGTTCCCTGAATGTCAGAGCCCACATGCAGCTGACCACACCAGGCGACCTGAGGGGCTCCTCCATCCCTTGGGCACATGAAGCCTCTGTGAACTCCAGAGGGGACCCCTGGGCCTATAAGGACATGCCCAGGGCGGGGAGTCCACCAGTCTGGGCGCTGGAAACACTCCCTGCACCTCCAAACCATGGATACTGCCTCTGCCCCACCATGGCATCCCTTCCACATGAAATCATATATCCCACTCACGACCGCCCATGGGAGCTGGGGCTGCCCCAGCGACGTGTCAGGGCTCCTGGGCGTAGCACCCCACCAGCTCCTGCTGGGCACATCCCCACTTTGTGCAGTGGGCTCTTCTTTGGATCCCCCTCCTCGGTTTCAGGTACTGGGGGACAGAGGGGTGCTCTCTCAGCACCCAGCACCATGGTGGACACAGGCTCCCTACTGCAATAGCTCACACACGCCAGCCAAGGCCTGACTGCACGTGACCCTCAGCCTCTGACCTTGCCCTGCCACAACCACCTGTCCTCAACCTGAACCTGCATCATGTTTCCCACCTCAGCACATCCCTCTGTCTACTTGCTCCTCAGTATCCACTTAGCTGCCATGTTCTGTTTATTTTGCAAATGAATCTGAAAAGCTCCATCTTCCCTTCCTCCCTGCAGTCACCACGCGGTGGAAACCAGAGCCGGGTCTGGCCCTTCTGCAGGTCGGAGCCCAGCTCAGCTGCTGCCCTGCTCAGCCTCCTTCCTGGTTCTTAGATGAGCACCAGAGTCCCTAACGCGGCTGTCAGGCCGAGTCCCTTCCTGACGCCCCTACCTGCTTCTCCTGCCTGGTGGGCACCTCTACTTCCCCCTGCCTGCCCTCTGGCCTCTCCGGCCCTTTCACTTCTGGAAGCCGGGGCTCCGCCTGCCTGGCCTTTCAGAGCTCATTGTAATGTAAGGCCCTTCTCTCCCACCCTCTCTTCACCTCTCAGCTCCCTGTGATCTGAATGTAATCAGCTCAACCCAAGGCAGTTCACTAGACGCAATAGCATACACTTCGTGTGAAAAGGACAGGAGTCTTTCCCAACCAGACTGTCTCCGAAGCAACCCCATCCTGGCCACTTCAACTCAGGACAAAATTCAAGCCTTAACCCCGCTAGTTGTAATGAGAAGGAACGACCATCCTGCCATCTAGAAGCTCAGACACATGATACAGCAAGAAAACTTGTATTTGTTAATTCATTCATGGGTTGATGGGCTAATCAGTTGTGGTATATGTATACCATGGAATGCTATGTAGCATTAAAAAATGGAGACTTTACCTCTTTTATTTTTACATGGATGGAGCTGGAAAATATTCTTCTTAGTAAAGTATCTCAGGAATGGAAAAAAAATTCCAGTGTACTCAGTACTACTGTGAAACCAATTTATAATTACTCACACTTGCATATGAAAAAGGAAACACAATTATAGCCCAGGATGAAGGAGGGAAGGGGAGACAGAGGGGAAGAGAGGGGGGTGGGTCGATGGAGGGAGGGTTAGTAGGGGACCACACCTATGGAGCATATTGCAAGTACAAATTGGATCTATCAGGTATAGAACACAAATGTCTTAACGCTATAATTGGATAAATGAGGTGAAGGCTATGTTGATTAGTAGTATGTAAGCACTCCAATTTGTACAAATAATCAACACATTGAATCCCATAATGGCATAAATGTATTCATGATCTATGTACAAATGACTTAATAAAAAGATAAATAAATACAAATAAAATACCAAGTTTACAAAAGATGGTGACCTTTTGTATTAACCTAGATGGAGTTGAAACACATTCTTCTTAGTAAAGTATCACAAGATGGAAAAGCAATGTACTCAATATGAAGCCAGCGGATGATCTAATACATGTCACACAAGAGAAAACCCCAATTCAATTCAAGATGAAGGAGAGGGGAGAAGGGAGAGGGACTGGGGGCTCCCACCTAAAGAGCAAAATATGGGGTGTATGGCACACCTTCTGGGGGCAGGACCCAACTACAACAGGGACTGTACCTAACAAATGCAAACACTGTAACCTAATTCTTTGTACCTGCAAATTAACCTGAAATGAAAAAAAAAAAAAATTGAGTTTACTAAAAACAAAACAAAACTCAGAATTTATGCTCTGCTTAAAATGTTTCTATGGATGGGAATTTCACTGAATAAATTATACACTGAACTATCTAGCCAACAAGAAACCTATTAAAGCCTGTCTGTCAAAATTTCTACCTAACAAAATAACTCAACTACATATCAAGTCAGTAGGAACCAACCAGAGATAATAATAAAATGACAGGATTCCAAAAAAGGTGGTTTTTTTTTTTTTTATTAAATCATAGCCGTGTACATTAATGCAATCATGGGATACAATGTGCTGGTTTTATATGCAATTTGAAATGTTTTCATCAAACTGCTTAACATAGCCTTCACAGCATTTTCTTAGTTATTGTGTTAAGATATTTATATTCTACACCTAGAAATCAGATACCAAATGTTTAGTGAAGATGTTCCAAGTTCTGAACAGCATATTTAGAATTGCAAATAATTTATCTTGTCCACTACCTAAGTTGTTTATATTATAAGACCAACTGTCCAATAGTGAGGGTGAATACTTAGATGATTTTCTTGCTTCTGTAGGCACCAAAGAACAGACTTTGTCCTTCTACTGAAATGTGCACCATATCTAGGTGATTGGCATGGAAATTGTGCTTTCTTTTTTTTTAAGTAAGCAGCTGAAACATTGATACACTATAAGTGTGGGATCCCTATTAATAGACAGCAAGTGACTTGATGAGAAATGAGAACAAGAATAGGGGACAAGAATAGGCCAAATTGTTTGTGATCTGATTGTTCTCCTAAACTTTCAAAGATTTAATTTTTGTCCCAATGTCAGGATGTTTCAGAATTCTAGATAATTTCCATTCTCTCATTTAGTGTTGGGGGAATTCTATGTTTGTACGTGTCTTATGACCACACGGTTCCTCGAGAAGCAAACTTGAGTAAATCCCTTCATTTCTCATTGCACTGCTGCCTTTAGGCACAGAGAAGAGGGGCCTTGCTGTGAGCCCTAGGATTTAGAACAGGGTTCTCACCAATGGGGTGACTTTGCCCCTAGGGAACATTGAAATTCCATAGACACGTGTGATTGCTAATCCCGGGGGATGGCAGAGTCCCACTAACTAGTGGCAGAAAGCAGGGATGGTGCTAAACATCCTGGAGCGCTTAGTTACCTGATATAAAGTGTCGGTGGCACCCAGGATAGGACACCCTGATTTAGGGGCCCCACCCTGGGCCTCCTCCTCTAGCCGTGTCTCGCCCCTTAACCTTGGGGCGGAGTCTATTGGCCAAGAAGTCCTGCCATCCTGGAACCTGGTCCCTGTTCCAGAGCAAGGCTTTCAAAATGTGGTCCCAGCCCAGTGTCATCTTGGTCAAGAGGAACATGTTGGGCTCCATCTTGAACTCACTGAATCAGGAAATCTGGGGACAGAGCCAACAATCTGTTATGACAGGTGATAATAGTCTGTGTCCTCCACGTGATCCTGACGAATGCTGGAGTTCGGAAACCTCTGTTCCAAGGCCTCCAAAAATTCCATATTTGAATCTAACACTTTATGTTTGCCAAGCTAGGAGGATAGAAAACATTCCCTTGAACAGCTTGTCAACTTGACCCAGAAGAACATCACAGTATATAGATACGCTGGTGTGGCACGCGGACCTCCATATGCACCCTGGCTCTAGCTGCTGGTGGTGCATTATTTAATTTCTTTCTCAGTAAATGACTCCGTAAATTGCTGTGGAAGCATTCTGAGTGTCTCCCTGCACAGACTCTGCTAGGACGCAGGGACTTCGATGCTTCATTACCGCAAAATGTCTTTTTGCTTTTTTGCTTTCTGCACAAGAGTATTTCTCCTAATTTTTCTCTTGATATATGTGGGGGGAAAAGCCAGGTTAAGTATTTAAATTAGAAGCAAATAGCTATAGTCAAACAAATTTTGAGTGGTTATTAATTTCTACATACCTTTTACAGAGTATGATTTATTTGATTTATTATATGTTTTAAAAAATTAAAAAGTACAGACACATATTCCTTGTGTGTGTGTGTGTGTGTGTGTATTAGCATTACTCCTTAATTACTACTTAAAAGTTCCTAATATTAACCAAAATTTTAAATTTTGATTAAATAATTTTGTGTTTAGGCATATACTATAAACCATCACCTTGTACACGTAGGTGAAGGTGAATATGGAGAGTGCTATTTGGTATAGCCCCAAATAGGAAACAGCCTACACATCCATCAGTAGTGGCTAGGTAAGTGTCTGAACATCCATGTACCAAACAGTGTGTAGCTATTCCGGAAACGTGGAAGGCTGTTACTGAAGGAGGGTCAGGTAGTGTTCTAAGTGCGGGACGTGTGCACTGCCCACCAGACCGTGGGTATTGAATTCCCAGCTCTGCTATATCCTTGCTGTCTGACTTTGAGCCAGTTATTTCTCTTTGCTTCCATTTTTTCCATCTCCAATAATAATAAAGCCTACTTCACAGAGATTTTGAGAGGATTAAGTAAAAATGAAACAATTTAGTCTTTTACTGCTTGTAATTCCAAAAACAGTTAACACATGTTAACTATCACAGTGTAAGAACTTTGAAGATAAATTGCTAAATGAAAACATCAACACCGCACAGAACAATGGGTATAGTTGAAAAGAGGTGGGTGTGTGTACTTGAATTATATAAAAAGCGGGGCAAGGATCCTCAAACACTGTTTACTGTGGCCATCTCTGCATCTGGATGGAAAGAAGAGAATTTTTTCACTTCAGAACTTTTGGTATTTTCTTATGTTGCAAGTATTGCTTTTATAATTTGTAAAATTATTTTAAAAATTAAATTAAGTGTTGTTATTTCAAAATATTAAGGGAGGGCAAATGTTTTTGTTACATGGTTACCTCGTATGTATAATGCTCAAGTCAGGGCTGGTGGAGTTCCTGTCACCAGAATAGTGTCCACTGTACCTGACAGGTACTTTTTACCCAATGCCCTTCCCCCTTCTTGGTTTCCAATGTCCTTTGCATGTCTTTGTGCCTACATGTGGCCATGGTTTAGTTACCAGTTATTAATGAGTACATGATCTGTTTTTCCATTCCTGAGACTCTTCACTTAGGATAATAGTCTCCAGTTCCATCCAAGTTGCTGCAAAAGACCCGATTTCATTCCTTTTCATGGCTGAGTAGTATTTCATTCCTTTTCATGGCTGAGTAGTATTTCATTCCTTTTCATGGCTGAGTAATATTCTCTGGTGTGTCTAGATCCAGACACCACATTTGATTTACCCATGAATTGATGGGCTCCGGGCACTTCGGTTGATTCTACATCTCTTCAATTGTGAATTGTGCTGTGATAAGTACTTGAGTATGCTCTGGCCTCAGGGGTGGGGCTGTGCGGGCTGCAGCAGTGAGGAGTGGGTTGTGCTGTGGGGCCGGCAGCAGCTCAGGAGCCTCGCAGACTGGGCCGGGGGTTGGGGGGTGGGGCACAGCACTGGGCCCGTGGGAGCCTGGGGTGCCCATCCCTGCCTGGTGCTGCTGAGGCCGTCACCGCAGGGCTTCTGCGGGCATTGGTGAATCCAGTTCTGCTCCAGTCCCCGGTGGGGAGAGGGGTGATTGCCTCCTGGTCACAGAGCAGGGGGAGGGGCGATTGCCTCCTGGTCACAGAGCAGGGGGAGGGGCAATTGCCCCTTGGTCCCAGAGCAGGGGGAGGGGCGATTGCCCCCTGGTCCCAGAGCGGGGGGAGGGGCGATTGCCCCCTGGTCCCAGAGCGGGGGGAGGGGCGATTGCCCCCTGGTCCCAGAGCGGGGGGGAGGGGCGATTGCCCCCTGGTCCCAGAGCGGGGGGAGGGGCGATTGCCCCCTGGTCACAGAGCAGGGGGAGGGGCGATTGCCCGCCGGTCACAGAGCAGGGGGAGGGGCGATTGCCCCCCGGTCCCAGAGCAGGGGGAGGGGCGATTGCCACCCAGTCCCAGAGCAGGGGGAGGGGCGATTGCCTCCTGGTCCCAGAGCAGGGGGAGGGGCGATTGCCCCCAGTCCCAGAGCAGCGGGAGGGGCGATTGCCACCTAGTCCCAGAGCAGGGGGAGGGGCGATTGCCACCAGTCCCAGAGCAGGGGGAGGGGCGATTGCCACCAGTCCCAGAGCAGGGGGAGCCTCTGCTCAACCTGCTTCCTCCCAGGCCTGGCCAGGGCAATGTGGCTGTAGCAAGGGTCCATCCTGAGTGGAGCGGCAGCCCGGGGCTAAGAGCTCAGAGCGGCATCAGTTCAGTGACCCGGGAGCAGACACGGCTGTGTCTCTGCTGCACCTGCATGTTGCCGCCCAGACGCCGCGCAGCCTCTGGATGAGTAAGGTGACCGCAGTGCCGCGCTGCGGTGGCCCTCATAGCTCAGGCCGCGGCGGGGTGGGGTCATGGAGTTCTGAGTTCGCGCCTCGCGTCATTCCTCGTGTGCGGACGCCTCTCCCAGGTCCCTTCTGAGCTCGCCGAGCGGACCCCTTCTCCACTCAGAGCGCTCCTTGGTGCTTCTCTGATGATTCAAGGGGCTGTGTCCAGGGAGGGTCATCCAGCTGCAGCCTTCTGTCCTCTGCCCGGGTGGAGTGAGCAGACGGCCTCTAGTCTGCCATCTGGCCGGGTCAGCCCAGGAGCTGCCATCTGACGCTGGCCAGGTGCAGCGGCTCATGCCTATAATCCCAACACTATGAGGCTAGGAGTTCAAGACCAGCTTGAGCCACACAGCATGACACCACCTGGCAAAGAGCAAATTCAGCTTCCTTCACTTTTTTTTTTCTATTCAGGACCCTTTTCACATTTTTTTTTAAATGAAAAAGCTCTATGTACCTGATGAGCTGAATATTTAAGATACAGAAGGAACTCAAACTATTTAATATCAAAAAAACAAATAACTTGATTCAAAAAAGGACTCAGGACCTGAAAAGGCTTTTCTCAAAAGAAGACATAGAAATGGCCAACAGGTGTGAGATAAGGTGCTCAACTCACTAATCATCCAGCAAATAACATTAAAATCACAATGAAATATCATCCCGCACTTGTTACGACGGTCATTATCGAAAAGACAAAACATGTAAAAATCATTGGTGAAAATGTGGGAAAAGGGACGTAGTTGTGGGTAGTTGTGGGTAGGTACATGGGTCTGTACGGCCATTATGAAAAACAAGATGGAAGTTCCTGAAATTCAGAAGCGGAAATAGCACATGATCTAGCTATCCCACTTCCTGAAATATATTAAAAGGAAATGAAACCAGTTTGTTAATGTGATATCTACACTTCCATATTCATAACAGCCAAGATAAGAAAACAGCCTAAGTGTCTGTTGTTGAATGAATGGATAAAAAAATGATGTGTGTGTGTATTTATGTAAATACATATACAACATTCAATAGAAATTATTCGCCTATAAGAAAAAAGGAAATTCTTCTGCTTGAGATAACCTGGATTAACTTAGAGGACATTCAATTAAGTGAAATGAGCCAGGCACAGAAGGTCAAGCACCCCACGTGTGGAATGTGAGAAAGTCAAGTCCTCAGAGTGGTGGAACATTAGTTGCCAGGAACCAGGCAGTGGGGAAAAGGTATTGGTCAAAGGGGACAAAGGTTCAGTAATGTGGGGTGAATAAGGCCTGGAGATGTTGTGGACAACATTCCATAGTTAATAACCCTGCACTGTGTGCTTGAAATTTGCTCAGATTTGTGGCCTTGAGTGTTCTTGCTGAAGAGACAGACACACGCATAGGTCAATGACACGTGGTGAGAGCTGAGTTCACTGGTTTGATTGTGGTAACCATCTCACAGTGTGTACACGTGCCAAATACATCACGTACTGCTCCTCAAATAGACACGATTTTTATTTGGCAAGTATTCCTCAAGAAAGCTGGAACCAAAAAGAGTAAGAAAAATTGAAGTCGGGCAGATGCTCAGATTCTGTGTGGTGGCAGAAACACAACCATATGGATTCACGGGTGTTCTAAATGGGCCATACGGTGACATTTCCAGTACGAAGAGATTTATTTTTGTGTACAAGAGGCATGCTAGTGTTTTAAGAATTCCGCAAAAAAAAAAAAAAAAAATTTGTAATGACACTCCCCCTCCTTGAGGATGAGTTTTATTCAACTTTCCACTTAATAAATTCAGGCTAAATTGTCTTTTTTCTTAGAAGCTAATGAATGAAATGCAAAAGCATCCCATGTGCAATCTCTGTGGAGCCCTTCCTTGGGGTGACTGAAGGGGCCTTGTGGGTTGAAAGGCTTTGCAATGATTTTTGTATCCAGCAACAGTACTAACCCTATGCTGAATGATACTTTTCATGCAAGCCCCTCGTGGCACTGAATGCCTTGATTAAACGAGAAAATCTAAAGTTGATCTTCCTTTGGTTTTTTGACAAAGGTCTAAGGTTGTGTTGCAGAAAGGAATTCTCAGGATGCAGAAGAAGAAGAAACACTCTGGCTGGCGTGTGTGGCCTCTGACCTTTGTACTTTACATCCACACAGAGCACTTCTTTTTTTTTTTTGGAGACAGAGCCTCAAGCTGTCACCCTGGGTAGAGTGCTGTGGCATCACATCTCACAGCAACCTCCAATTCCCGGGCTCAAGCAAATCTCCTGCCTCTGCCTCCCAAGTAGCTGGGACTACAGGCACCCACCACAACGCCCGGCCACTTTTTGGTTGCAGCCATCATTGTTGTCTGGCAGCCTGGGCTGGATTCGAACCCGCCAGCTCAGGTGTACGTGGCTGGCGCCTTAGCCCATTGAGCCACAGGTGCCGAACCAACACACACAGCACTTCTGAGGTTTATAAAAGCCAGACTTTCATTTGGGTCAAGGAGAAGAAAGATGCTTATTTTGTAGTAGGTTTGGTAATATCTTCAATAATCTAACAGTTCATTAAACTTTCTCAATAAATTTAGATCTTGTGCAATTCTTCTTGCAGTCTGACTAGGGTTTAGGAAACTTGTTTTAAAATCAAATATTTTATTTTTAAATACTGGTATTTTCTGGCTTTCTTTTTTTTTTTAACAAGGTCTCCCTCTATTGCCCTGCCTAGAATGCAGTGGCATCATCATAGCTGCAAACTCAAAGTCTTGGTTATGCAATTCCCCTGCCTCTGCCTCCTGAGTAGCTGGGACCACAGGCACCTGCTACCACACCTGACTATTTTCTATTTTATGTAGAGTATGGGGTGTCACTCTTGCTCAGGCTTTCTTCAAACTCCTGGCCGCAAGGTGTCCTCCTGCCTCGGCCTCCCAAAGTGCCGGGATCACAAGCCTGTCTATTCTGGTTTTAACCTCTGCTTCTTATTCTTTCATCAAGCGTTCTCTTTAGCAGGTTCTTCTTTATCTTTTTAAATGTATCAGAGTCCAGGGAGGATTTTGTTCTTTTCACTTTCTCCTACGTGGTTATAATAGTTTCACAATTAATAATCAGGAGAAATGATCATTGCCCCTGAATCTAACTTTTCTTCTCTTCCTCCCACCCTCCCATTCCCCCCTTTTTTGAAAAAATAATAACATCCAATTATTTAAAAAAGGAAGTCACTAAGCAGATACCAGAACTTCACTATTTTCAAGTTCCTCTGGGCCCTCAAAGATGCTTGGCATTCTTCAAAGTTGGCTTTTATGTGTTTGTCTGAACTCCACGAGGAATAATCCTACATACACATCACTGGCCACATCATTTTCTTCATGGTCATGTGCACCTGCCACCTCCCAACTTTCACCAAGGGAGCTCGACTCTTATTTAAGAAGAAATGTGGAGGATTTCTATTCAATCCTCTCACTCTCCTGCTTTCTCCCTCTCCAACTCCAGCAAAGTGCTGGATTCCTTCTCCTTCACTTACTTCCAGTTTCAGAAGAAGCTTCCTTCCTCCCGTCCAAAATGAACTCCTCTAACTCTTCCACCCTTGAAAGTGGCAGGTGACTATGTTTTTATTTATCTGAAAAGTCCAAAAGGCTTTCAAACACGGGTCACCTAAGGAAAGAACCAACTATTTCATGAAAGATAAAATATTTATAGAAAAACTTTACTACTTTGAAGTTTTAAAATATTAGACACAGTGTAATCCTATTTATTTGAATGACTGAATGAGAGACCCCACAGGAAGGTATTGGTGGGTTGGGTGAGAATATAGGTAAAGAGCAAAATAATGTTGTCTAACTTCTGTCTCTTTTTTTCCAAGACTTCCTTAATTTTTAGTGCATAAAGATTTTCACTTTAGGTAAATTCAATGGTTATACACAGAAAAGCTGCTTAGATGCATAAAGATTTTGCAACATGTGACAAAGTTCCAGTTACAAGGTTTATGTTGTCTAAATAGACCCTAATGGCCATTGATTCTCCATGTTTATTTTAAAGTATTGCTATATTACATGATTACAGTGGGCAAGAAAAGAAGAAAAAAACAATCCTAGTTAGATAAATTTTATTTTACTTCTGATCTCTGCTTAGCTATTCTTATGTTCAGGTGCTGAAATGTTTACATTGTGTACATTAGAATTCTAACACCTCGTGCAGAAGGACTCAAACAGCTGTGACAATTTGGATCTTTGTTGCCTTTGTATACTTTTAGTAATTTCCTCTCTTGCTAATCACGGTCCATGCCAAAACTATCCTAATCCAAATTTCCTTGGAAAATTGATGTAATGCTTCATTTTTAGAAAAGGCAGTGATGCTAAATAATGATGATGCCTGTTCCCTGTTCAAAGATCACTGAGCTTCGAATATTCATCTCGTCTTTTCCTTATGTCAGAGACCCGTCTGAGACCAAGTTGATACAGCCGCAGGAGCATGACCAGCAGTGGCTGATGCTACGCCCCCTCTGGGAGAGCCTTCCAGGGACCACATTGCACAAGCTGCTTGTAAACGGGTAAAAATCCTTTCACGAGAGCGCTGTACAGTTGGATCACAGACCAAGAGTTTATTACAACCACAGTTTCTTCCATTTCTCCTTTTTAACTTAAAATGATCCAAATTTGGCCAGGCATTGTGGCTCATGCCTGTAAACCAACTACTTTGGGAGGCAGAGGCTGGCAGATTGCTTGAACTGAGGAGTTCAAGACCATCCTCGGCAAGAGCAAGACCCCATCTCTACTGAAAGTAGACCAATTAGCTAGGTGTGGTGGTGGGAGCCTGTGGTCCCATCTATTCAGGAGGCTGAGGCAAGATGATTGCTTGAGCCCAAGAGTTTGAGGTTGCTGTGAGATGTGACACCAAGGCACTCAACCCAAGGTGACAGAGTGAGATTGTCTCAAAAAAAAGAAAGGAAGGAAGGAAAGAAGGAAGGAGGGAGGGAGGGAGGGCAGGAAGGAAGGAAGGAAGGAAGGAAGGAAGGAAGGAAGGAAGGAAGGAGGGAGGGAGGGAGGCAGGGAAGGAACGAAGGGGAGAAAAGAAAGAAAAAGATGACCTACATTTGTCGTATCAATAAAAAGACTCCATAGACTGGCTGTTGGCCCTCACATTCCACATTTCCCAGTGGCTATTCACTGTCCCATCCTCATTTGCCAGGTCTCCAGCCCGGCTTATCTCTTGTCCAGACTGGGACCACAGTGTTATCTTGCTTGGAAATAATTACTCTCAGATGCCTGAGGGCCATTCACCTTAGCAGAAGGGAGAGAAAGGGAAACGGTCTTAGCAAGTAAATCTTAGCAGTCTTCATAGAGAGAGGCTGGGCAGACGCCCTGTGAGCAGGAGAAGCCAGAGTCAGAGTGAGGTAAATCTTAGCAGTCTTTTAGAGAGAGCAGGAGAAGCCAGAGTCAGAGTGAGGAGGCAGTGAAAGACAAGCATTTATGCTCCTGACCGAGCTCTCCTGCGGCTTCTTACAGACGTGATCCTGGGGCTATTTGCACCACGGGTATAGAGACTGGATGTTCTGGTCTCTCCAGCTCTCGGGTTAAGGAGAGCCGAATCCCTTCCTCAAGGCCTTAGCACCAAAGTGTTATATTACCGAGATGTATCACAGGTGTTTCTTCCAGGTACAGAGTGTTCTGAGCTTTAAGTTTCTCCTTCCCATGAAGCTGTATGGTCTTCTACAAACTGATTTTATTTCTAGACAAAGTTTTTTGTCTCTTTTAATCATGATTACAGAAACTATTCTGGTGGGAGGGGAGGAACTCGGGTTCTAATTTGGAGGACTTTTTTCCTGTTTGAAACAAACTCTCGTGTCTGCATTTCCTAGGTGTCACGTGACACTAGCCAACAGAGGGGAACTGAAGTTAACAGCAACTAATAAAACTTGGGTACCCTGAGAATACCAGAGGCAAAAAAATGAAATGATAATTAACTAGCTTTGAAAGTACACTTCAAGTTTCCCCTAAAAACATCATGGTGTTTTAAACAGAGTTGATGCCCTAGTCTATGGGTGGGATATAAGAAAAAAATAAATTCAGGTTAATTCACTTAGGAATAGACTTGTGAACTATGGATAATTATCCAGTTTTTACAGGTAAGGAAACTAAAGTTTAGAATATTTATATAACTTGCCCAAAGTTCACAGCTCACATGTGGTAAGTGATAGTGTTTGAACTCAAACTGAGTTTACCTGACTCCAAAGCTCATAATAAGAACCATCACCTTTTAAGAATTTTAAGGGGGGGGGGGTCCTATGGCTCAGTGGGTAGGATGCTGGCCTCATATCCCAAGGGTGGCAGGTTCGTACTCAGCCCCAGCCAGCTAAAACCGCAGTGGAAACTGCAACAACAACAACAACAACAAAAAGTCGGGCATTGTGATGGGCACCTGTAGTCCCAGCTACTTGGGAGACTGAGGCAAGAGAATCGCTTAAGCCCAAGAGTTGGAGATTGCTGTGAGCTGTGATGCCGCAACACTCTACCGAAGGCAACAGATTGAGACTCTGTCTCAAGAAAAAAAAAAAAAAGAATTTTAAAGGGGGAAAAAAACTATAAAAATGAACTGAACCATTTCCCCTTAAAATGGCTTGACATTTTCTTTATTCAGAGATCAAACTCTGTAGTCAGATTTCTAAAGATTTGTCAACTGAAGTATTTCCTCCATAACAATGACCTGAATCTTTCAACAGAGTGATTTGTTTCCCACAGTGGGTATTCTCAAAAAACCCTTTCAGGTCAAATAAATGAATAAATAAATACTTCATTCTATTTAGTAGACATAGTTCTAGTTTTGGCTTACCAACGAGATGTGCAGTCTTATATAACCACAGTTTCCAATAAGGAGTTGGGATGAATTGTCTGATTGGTTTCCTTATACTTATAAGTTATGATTTTTTAATCTAACAAGTAACAGCTAATTATTGAATATCTCCTCTATTAGTTCAGTGATAGGCTTTCAGAGGATGCAGATGGGACTGAGGGTCCCGGTCTCAAGCAATTTACTATGTGTGGGTGAACAGATATATTGAAAGTTAGTAAACAAACCCAAATAATTTTAGAAATTGGGAAGTGTTACAAAGAAATTAAGAATAATGAGGTGGAGAATAAGGAGAAGATAGGATTTTAGACTGAGGGCAGGTAAAAAGCAAATGAGCTTTTCTGGTCTTATATAATTTATTGTATACAAATAATTATACATGCCCATATGAAAATTTAGCAAGAAATTAAAGTGCAGTATATCTTCAGAAGAATGCGGAAATCACATATTTAGAGATGGATTTTTTTTTAAATGAAAGATCCTCACAATTTTTGTTTTCAAATCCTAAGGTGTTTTTGTTTTTCCTTTTTCATTTGCATTGTGAATAAATGTTTCATGGTTAGAAGAGAATGTCATGATTAAAATTTAACCTACCCCTAACTGAATTCTCTTGTGCAACCATGTTGAGAGATATTTCAATACAGCCCACTTTCTTGCCTTCAAATTAACTCCTAACTTAGATTTTTTAGAAAATTGTTTTCCTGAACCCACACTGCCTGAAAGTTTGGCTTACTGGTTCTGATCATGCCACCTAAGCTTACATGAGTAAGTCCCCTTTCCTCCTGTCAGCTCCTCATATATCCAGTTTAACCTCAACAGTCTTGGTAAGACTCCTTTCCAATGTAGATACTGCATCCCATTTTTTGTTCTTTAAATTTTTGAAGTTATATTTATAGTCCTCAGATTCATGTTCCCAATTCATGTTCTTTGAGACTCAGAGTTTGAGTCAACATTTTGGGTGGAATCATCAGCCAAAACAATCATGCAAAACTTTATTACAATAGTTTTTCCCCCCACAAATGTGAAATTACATCCTAATAATACTAAATGAAAAACAAAAGCAAGAGTACATACCCCTGCCCTTAATGTGATAGCTGACCACACCACACCCCTGCCTTGATATTCTTGTGCCAAAAGGGATTTGATCAAAGAGTGTGACCTCTGGGAATGAATGAACCTGTGACTTGCTTTTTACTGGTAAAATGCTTGAAGTGAACGGCAGATACGAATCTTAATATTTTAACACTTTATGTTTCCAAATCTAGGCAGTCTTGTGAGAGTGGAAGTAAGATTTCTCTTCTGTGTAATAAACAAGGTGAGAGAATTAGAGGTGTAGTGATGGGCTATGAACTTAATTTAACTGGATTGGCTTGGGGGAAATGATCATTTGTCCATGACAGTAAAGAGCTCGGCATTTAGTGGGTTTGATGTCAACTCACAAACTGCGTCTTCTATTCCTTGTAGACTGTGGGCGCCGCCCTGCTGCCCGGATGAACAAGAGGATCCTCGGGGGGCGAACGAGCCGCCCTGGAAGGTGGCCGTGGCAGTGTTCTCTGCAGAGCGAGCCCAGTGGACACATTTGCGGCTGCGTGCTCATTGCCAAGAGATGGGTCCTGACAGTTGCCCATTGCTTTGAGGGGTAAAGTTGAACCTTTTCTTTTTTACTTTGTCTGGATTTGATTATTTGGACACTTGGGAATTCTCAGTGGCACAAGTAAATTCTTAAAGCCACTTCTGGGCAAAAGCCACAGCCGTTCTGCTTCACAGGCCTTTCTCTGCCCAGCGTTTTTTGCTCCTGGTGTTGTCATCTTATGTAAGTGCTGCTCACGCAGTGTCAATGAGCCCACATTGCTTATGATTTACATTGTAAGGAGGGAGGGAGGGGAAGCAGTTTAGAAGCCTGACTCCCCAACCAGCCTTAGTCTCTTTTCTAGACCTGTTAAATCCATCACATACATATGAATTTAAACAGAAGTGATTTATTTGGATGCTACAGTGAGATTTGGATGTAAGAACAACTGGCAAGTAGTTTGGGAAGCAGAGTTAAAGGGATAATATGAGTATTACTCAGGGTATATATATCAAGAGAGAGGAAGAGCTATTTTAAGGAATTAGCTCATGTGATTGCAGAGGCTTGGTGAATCTCCAACATGGAGAGAGGGTAATCTGTTTACTCAACGCCAACTGATTTAAATATTCCCATCCAAAATAGACCTTCACAGACACATTATCCAGAATAATGTTGGGGAAAATATTTGGATGCCGTATTTCTGTCAAATTGATACATTAAACCGAACATCACGATATGCATGAAGGGGGAAGATAAGACTCAGGGGAAACCGTCCCCAAACCAGCAAACATCATTGCAGAAAATCCCCGTCTCTTCTGGCTGTCAATTGCGGTGTCATTTAGGAGCAAATGAAATAAAACAAAACTCAAATAAAACAAAACCCCAGGTATTTATTTTGCTCACTGAAGATCCTGGGGATTAAGTATTCAGACAGGACAGACTGGCACACGTGGCCTCGTGCTGCTCCTTCTGGAGCCTCAGCTGGAAGCTTCTCAAGCAGGAGCCATCTGAAGTCTGGCAGGCGATGCTGCCTGTTGGGGCCACTGAGGCCCTACTTCCTGTCCACATGGGATGCACTTTCTGTAATCCTCCACAGAGAGCTTCTAAAAAGGGAACCAGGAGGAAGCTGCTGTACTTTCTTTGACCCAGGCTCCTATGACACATAACGTTATTCTATTCTATTACTGTATTAAAATGAAGTAATTTTACTTCATTTTCTGCAAATTAGTACAACCACCATGGAAAACAGTATGGAGATTCCTCAAAGAACTGAAAGTAGACCTACCATTGGATTTGGTAATTTTATTATTGGGTATTTCCAGAAGGAAAAGAAATCATGTTATCAAAAAGACACCTGTACTCACATGACTAATTTGCAGCATAATTCACAATAACAAAAAATGTGTAATCAACCCAACTGTCCATCAATTCAGGAGCGAATTAACAAGATGTGGTGTGCGTATACCACAGAGTACTACTCAGCCACGAAGAAGGAAGACTTAGTGCTTTTTGCAACAATTTGAATGCAATTGGAAACCATTATCCTAAGTGAATAGCTAAAGGATGGGAAAACAAACATCACGTGTACTTACTATCAAACTGGAACTAACAAAGAGCATGCATGGATTAGAGGGAAGGAAAACGTAAGGGAAATCAAGCAATGGGACAGGGGAAGAGGGATGGATGAAAACCTACCTATGGGGTACCATTAACGCTGTGTGGGTGATGGGCATAGTTATAACCATGACTCAGTGTTATCAAAGTGATCAATGTCACCCAAAATATTTGTACCTCCATAATATTTTGAAGTTTAAAAAAAATTAACTCTTTTAAAAATAATGTTAAATAATACCAAAAATTTATCATAAAATAACCCACAGCTCTAGTATTTGATTCTTCTTGTTTGATCAGATTAATTTCTTTAAAAAGTACAATTTTATTTTTGCCTGTTTGCCTGTGATTTTTTTTTCTTAGCTTTGCCGTTTATTATATAACCATGTGCTGATTCATTGACTTTTCTGGGCTATGGTTTCCTCTTCTGTGAAATGAGGGAAATAATAGTGCCTACCTCCCAGGGTGGGCTGATGTGGGCATCAAGTGAGGTCATCTCTATAAAGCCTTAGGAACGATGCCCGAATTAACCAGAAAGACTTCAGTAAATGATTGCTGCAAGTGTGCATTCCATGTTTTCCTAGGCATCGTGGCATGAGTACTTTTGCATTTTGCTGGCACTTTTTTTTTTATCTCCTCATCCATTTCCTCTCCTTTATTTCCTCCTCCTCATCAAGGCAATCAGACTGGTGGATATTCTTGCACAGCTCTGAACTCGTACGTTTTTCACAAGGTGTCACTATTTATTTTTTCCAAACTGGAATAACACTCTACGCTTCTGTCTGTACGTTGCTTTTTTATGTGACAGTTATCATGGGCCTCTCTCCAGGTCAACTGATGTAGCTCTAGCTCATTCTTTTTGGAAACTAAATGATGTTCTATAATATACATTTACCATAACTTTTATTATTATTCTTCAGTTGTGGTTGTCTGGGTTAGTTCCAGTTTGTTGCAATAAACCACCTTCAACAAAGCCACTCACCTACTGGGACTCTTGTTTATAGTGGTGAGAGTCTCAGATTTAGTTTCATGTGAGTGTCACAGAGATAGGAATATGTGCTTTTCCCTAAGGGGTTAACCTGGCCAATGGATAGACATTTGCACAGGTAATTAGAATACAATGTGAAAAGTGGCTATAAAATGGAAATGTGTCCTTCCAATTATTTGATTGCCCCCTAGGGGAAACTAAAATATAAAAAAATCAAACCAGTATCTCTTCTGGAGAACTTTTAACGTATAAAATCCACAATGATTGGAAGAGTCTGCTTACTTTGTCGAGAAATACACTACACTCTTATTACTTTGGAAGGGGCCAGCTGTTTCCAGATGTCTTTTCCAGTTCTGACTTGTAACTCCCTGAACATAGAAGATTATACAAGCAGGAGTACATTCATCACAGATGATTGCCTAAGACGAATCTCACAGTCCTTTAAGGAAACAATACTCTTTTCACGTTAGTTAATCCAGGTTCATGTGCCAATTTTGTCGCTTTCATATGTGGTATCCACATTTCCTCTTTCACTGAAAGATCTGTAAACATAAGGAGAACTCTTGCAGTAGAGAAGAAATATGTGTTTATAATTAAAGACATGTATGTGATATCAAAGGCCTTGGTGAAATTTTATGGAACACTGTATTTAAAAAAACTGTCAAGAGTGGGGGGGGGGCTGTCCCATCCCTAAAAGATTAAAAATTGCCCACTTCAAACGAGCCTTTGCTTGCATGTGTGCTGATAAGCCTGATTTCATCTTATAATATCCAGCGGCCTGCAGTCTTTGGGGGAATTTTTAATTGTAGGTTGTACTCTCTGCTGGAGCCATCCATTGCTGCAATTAAATGGCCCTGCACTTTGGCAAGGGCTGGTGTGGTCTGCTCAGCCTGTCTCTTTTAATTACATTTGTGGAGGAAACACACATTTGTTTTGTTCTCCCATGGAGAGGTGGTTAAAAATACCAATGAAAATTAAAATCATGAGATACTAAATTGACCAGATAAGTCTCCTAGGTCCTAAAAACAACTCAACTGCAAGAGTTCTAAGGAAGAAAGTGCTTTGATTTTCAGGGGTTAATTTAGCAAATTGTCCTGGCTTCCTCCACCTCTGAAAGACTTAAGGATGAATTTCCTAGGCTAGCATGCAACTCGTAATGGTCAGAGGTATCTGATTCCTTTCCAGGAAACCCACATGAAAAACTGTCTCCCCCCTCCATGAACCCTGCAATGTCCCCCAGCTCCTGATCTCCACCTCGTGAGCTCTTCAATCCCCCAGGGCCTGATCTCCACCTCGTGAGCTCTTCAGTCCCCCAGCTCCTGATCTCCACCTCGTGAGCTCTTCAGTCCCCCAGGGCCTGATCTCCACCACGTGAGCTCTTCAGTCCCCCAGCTCCTGATCTCCACCTCGTGAGCTCTTCAGTCCCCCAGCTCCTGATCTCCACCTCGTGAGCTCTTCAGTCCCCCAGCGCCTGATCTCCACCACGTGAGCTCTTCAGTCCCCCAG
>CAUYON010107838.1:0-12840 GCA_963573935.1 Arctocebus calabarensis
GCCACGCAGGGGGAAACAGTCTGCACCCGTTTCCACAGTTAAGAACTATATTTCGAACGCGCCAATCCTCCCGATCTCTGTGTCTTACCAGTTGCCCATCCACTCCAATAGTTCACACGGGGAAAGATCCAGAGCTCCCACCCTCTCACCTGCTGACCTGGGAGAGATGGGCTATAGGACCATCTCCGCCACCATCTTCCAAGATCGAAAGCACCTGCTTAGCTTCTTATTGGAGGATCTATCCAACACTGCTAAAGGAGTATTAAAATCTCCGACTACTATGGAGCTGGAGGAAATCAAGTTGCTTGTGTCTGTCAAAGTTTTTCTTATAAATAGAGGTGCATTCTTTTGGGTGCATAAATGTTAATAATTGAAATCTCATCATATTGCATATTACCCTTAATAAATATGGAGTGTCCATCCTTATCCTTCCTTACTTTTGTTGGTTTAAAGCCTATTGTATCTGCGAATAAGATTGCAAAACCTGCTTTTTTCTGCTTTCCATTTGCCTGAAATTTAGATGACCATCCCTTCACCCTGAGTCTATATTTATCTTTTAAGGTAAGATGAGATTCTTGTATGCAGTAGATATCTGGCCTGAGTTTTTGTATCCAGTCAGCCAACCTGTGCCTCTTTAGAGGACAATTTAAGCCGTTCACATGAATTGAGTATATTGATAAGTCTGGTAGAATTTTGGGTATTGAGTTTTTCAAAAGTCCAGTGGACATTTTTAATCCTTTTGCCTCTGTGGAAGTTGGAATTTGATCAAAAGTTTCTGAGTGAATTTACTTTTGTGGTGGAGGATTGCCCTGGTCATTAGAGAGGATAGAACTGAACACCCGGCTATTTTTTGTTGCAGTTTGGCTGGGGCCAGGTTTGAACCCACCATCCTCAGTATATTGAGCCAGCACCCTACTCATTGAGCCATTGAGCCACCCTAATTTATTTATTTTTGTTATGGCTGGTAATTGCTTCTTGGGTCTTAGTCATAAATTCTTTGTCTAGTCCAATGTCTAAGAGTTTGTCTTGCATTTATTTCTGGAATTTTTATGTTTTTGTACCTTATATTTAAGTCATTTCTCCCGATTGACTTAATTTTTGTAAATGGCGAGAGGGGTCCTGTTTCATTCTTCTGCATGTGGCTATCCAGTTTTCTCAGCATCATTTATTGATTAGGGCTTGTTTTCCCCAATGCATGTTGTTGTCTGCTTTGTGGTTAGGTGGTTGTAGGTAGATGGTTTTCTATCTGGGTTGTTCGTTCTGTTTGATTGGTCTGTATCTTTGTTTCTTTGCCAATATCACACTGATGTATACCAGCCTTGTAGTATTATTTGAAGTTCTTCTAGATTTGTTGTTTTTGCTTCATTTTGCCTTGGATGTTTGAGCTCTTTTTTGGTTCCAAATGAAACTTAGGATTATTTTTTCTAGATCTTTGAAATATAATGTTGGTATTGTGATGGGAATTGAATTGAATCTGTAATTCACTTTGGGCAGTATGGACATTTTAACAGTGTTGATTCCATCAATCCATAAGTATGATACGTTTTTCCATTTGTTTGTGTCATCTGCAATTTCTTTCATCGGTGGTTCATAGTTTTCCTTGTAGAGAGAGATCTTTCACTTCTCTGCTTAAGTATATTTCTAAATATTTTATTCTTTTTGTAGCTATGGTGAATAGTATCAAGTTTTTTATTTATCTCTCAGTTTGATCTTATTAGTATATTGAAATGCTACTGATTACTGTACATTGATTGTGTAACCTGAGACTTCGCCAAATTTATGTATCAATTCTGGGAGTCTTTTTGGTGGAGTCTTTGGGATTTTCTGAATGCAAGATCATATTGTCAACAGAAAGCAATAGTTTGACCTCCTCTTTCCTGATTTGGATACCCTTTCTTTCTTTTTTAAATTTTTATTTATTTATATTTTTATTAAATTATAGCTGCGTACATTAGTGCAATCAAGAGGTACAATGTTGTGGCTTCATATACAATCTGAAATGTTTTCATCAAACTCTTTAACATACCCTTCATGGCATTTTCTTAGTTATTGTATGAAGACATTTGTATTCTGCATTTAGTAAGTTTTGCCTGTACCCTTCTTAGATGCACCATAGGTGTAGCCCCACCAATTACCCTCCCTCCACCCCAAACTCGCCCCTCCCCTCCCTTCCCATATTCTTATGCTATAGATGGGTTATAGCCTTCATATGAAACCTTTAAATTAGCTTCATAGTAGGGCTGAGTACATTGGATACTTTTTCTTCCATTCTTGAGATACTTTGCTAAGAAGAATATGTGCCAGCTCTGATCCATGTAAACGTGAAAGAGTTAAAGTCTCCATTTTTCTTTAAGGCTGCATAGTATTCCATGGTATACATATACCATAATTTATTGATCCATTCGTGGGTTGATGGGCACTTGGGCTTCTTCCATGACTTAGCAATTATGAATTGGGCTTTCAATCAAATTCCAACCTCCACAGTGGCAAAGGATGAAAAATGTCCACTGCACTTTCGAAAGGCTTATTAATATTCTCAATTAATGTGAATGGTTTAAATTGTCCACTAGGGAGGCACTGGCTGGCTGACTGGATACAAAAACTCAGGCTAGATATCTACTGAATACAAGAATCTCACCTTAAAAGATACATTTAGATTCAAGGTGAAGAGATGGTCATCTATATTCCAGGCAAATGGAAAACAGAAAAAAGCAAGTGTTGCGATCTTACTTGCAGATACAATAGGCTTTAAACCAACCAAAGTAAAGAAGGATAAAGATGGACATTTCATATTTGTTAAAGGTACTACTCATTATGATGAGATTTCAATTATTAATATTTATGCACCCAACCAAAATGCGCCTCAATTTATAAGAGAAACTCTAACAGACATGAGCAACTTGATTTCCTCCAGCTCCACAGTAGTTGGAGATTTTTTTTTTTTGAGACAGAGCCTCAAGCTGTCACTCTGAATATCAGAGTGCCGTGGCATCACAGCTCACAGCAACCTCCAATTCCTGGGCTCAAGAGAGTCTCTTGCATCCACCTCCCAAGCTGGGAGTACCGGCGCCCGCAGAATGCCCGGCCATTTTTGGGTTGCAGCTGTCATTGTTGTTCAGCGGGCCTGGGCTGGATCTGAACCCGCCAGCTCAGGTGTACATGGCTGGCGCCTTAGCCAGTAGTTGGAGATTTTAATACTCCTTTAGTAGTGTTGGATAGATCCTCCAAAAAGAAGCTAAGTAAAGAAATCTTAGATTTAAATTTAACCATTCAACATTTAGATTTAACAGACATCTATAGAATATTTCATCCTAATAAAATTGAATACACATTCTTCTCATCACCCCATGGAACATACTCCAAAATCGATCACATCTTAGGTCACAAGTCTAACCTCAGTAAATTTAAAAGAATAGAAATTATTCCTTGCATCTTCTCCAACCATCATGGAGACCCTTTATTTCTTTCTCTTGACTGATTGATTTGTCTAGGACTTTCTGTACTTTTTCTTTTTTCTTGAGACAGAGCCTCAAGCTGTCACTCTGGATAGAGTGCTGTGGCATCACAGCTCACAGCAACCTCCAATTCCTAGGTTCAAGCAAGTCTCCTGCCTCTGCCTCCCAAGTAGCTGGAACTACAGGCACCCACCACAATGCCCGACCATTTTTTTTGTTTGCAGCCATCATTGTTGTTTGGCGGCCCGGGCTGGATCTGAACCCACTGGCTCAGGTGTACGTGGCTGGCATCTTAGCTGCTTGAGCCATAGGCACCAAGCCTCTGTACTTTTTTATCATTAAATACAAGTGGTGACAGTGGGCACACTTGTTTTGTTACAGTTCTTAGGAGGAATGCTTTCAACTTTTCTGCATTCACTTTAATGTTGGCTGCTTGTTATATTTGGCTTTCATAATTTTGAGGTATTTTCTTTCTATGAGGGTTTTTAATAGTGAAAGGGTGCTAAATTTTGACAAATGCCTTTTCTGCCTCTATTGAGATGATTGCATGATCTTTATTTTTACTTCTGTTTATGTGATGAATCACATTGATTTACATATGTTGAAGAATCTTTGCATTCCCAGGATGAAGTCCTCTTGGTCATGGTTGATTGTTCTTTTGATGTACTGTTGAATTTGGTTCCCCCAGCATTCATTGGGGGAATTTTGCATCTATATTCATAAAGAATATTGGTCTGTGGTTTTGTTTATTGTGTCCTTCTCTGGCTTTGGCATCAAGTGATACTGGCTCCAAGGAATGAATTAGGGAGGATTCCTTCCTTTTTGATGTCAAGGAATAATTTCTGTATAATGGGTACCAGATCTTCTTTGTAGCTCTGGTAGAATTTGCCTGTAAATTCAACTTGTCCTGGGCTTTTATTTTTGGGAGGCTTGTTGTGATGTCGTTGCTCCTCATTGGTCTGTTCAGGAGTTCTGTTTCTTCTGAAATGAGTATAGGGAAGTTGTATGTTTCCAGAATTTTGTCCACTTCCTCTGCTTTTCAAGTTTATGTGCATAAAGGTTTTTGTAGTGTTCACGGATGACATTTTGGATCATTGTGGTATATGTTGTTAAATCTTCCTTTTTCATTTCTGATTGAGATTATTTGGGGCCCTTCTCTTCTATTCCTGGTTAATCTAACAATGTTGTTTATCTTTTCAAAGAACTGACTTTGTATTTCATTGATCCTTTGTGTTTTCTTTTATTACATTTTATTTAGTTCTGCTCTAGGCTTTTTTATTTCTCTTCATTTTCTGGCTTTGGCTTTAGTTTGCTATTCATTTTCTAGTCCCCTGAGATAAGACATTAAGATGTCTAATTTGTGATCTTTTTATGTCTTTGTTAGGTAAGGCATTTAAGGCTATGAGTTTTTCCATTAGGAGTCATTTTGCTGAATCCCATAGATTTTGATAACTTATGTCCCCTTTGTCATTCAGTTCAAGGAGTCTTTTGATCTTGGACTTCCCAGCCTCTAGAACTATGGAACATAAATTTTTGTTGTTTAAAGTACCCAAGTCTGTGATTTTCATTATAGCAGTCTGATGACTAAGACAACTATTGAGGTTATATCTAATGGATTCAAGAGTCTCTCACTGGCCAAATATGGGACCATTAGAGCATCAATAAAAATATGAATGAGAAGGAATAAAAGCACATCAAACATTCATAAGTTCATAATGAGTATTAAATTCATGAGTTTATAATGATACTAAGAACAATAGCAAAAACAGAACAACAAAAATAGAATCTCCTAACCATCTTTGGCAGATGCTAGGAAATTAAATAATTGGTTTGAAAATGTAAATAGAGAGAAGAAAACAACCATTTATGAACTGAGAACATTCTAGCTAGTATATGAAGAAGCAACAATAGTATGTCAATGGATCAGGGGAAAACTACTAGTAACTGATAACTTCATGAAAAAAGCAGCAATGAGACATTATGTGCCTCCTAATGGAACTGCACAATACTACCAATGAAGTGTTCTTGCCAAAAACATTAACTTGATCTGATTAAGCATCTAATTCTAAATACCATTTTACAAGAAATAGTACAAATAAGAGAGACTTAATAAATGGTACTTTGGAGATGTGATCACCAAGACCAGACTGAAGGACACAATATAAAAGTGGTGAGACAACCACTCTAAAACTCAATGGTGTAATTAAATAGTAATACAAAATAGTAATTCAATAGTAATTCAAAAATGAATTACTATTTCTCACAGTTCTGTGGGTTGGATGGGCTCAAATGGGTGGTTCCTCCACTGAGCTTGCCTGGGATCACTCATGGAACTGCACTGAATGGGGATGTTGGCTGAGTCTGAATGTCCAACAAAGAAAGCTTCACTTATGTGTCTAGCAGTTGGTGCTGGCTGTTGACTGTGTCTTCTGGGTTTATCCTTCTCTAGGCTTGATGAGGAAGAGATGGAACAACATATGCCTGTACCTAAATTCTTTGTAGAGGTGGAAAGGACTCTCTGATCAAGCAAAGTCTAAGACTTCAGTAAGTTATTAGTTGGTTCTTTCCCTTGTTAGATGGCTTTAGATGTTGGAAATGTTTTCATTATTCTGAAAATAAAATAAAATCTGCCTCTCTAAACTCATATTCATTTTTCCCTCACATATTCTTTTTTTTTTTTTTTTGGCAGGGCTGGGTTTGTACCCTCCACCTCTGGCATATGGGGCCAGTGCCCTACTCCTTTGAGCCATAGGTGCCGCCCCCTCACATATTCTTTAACAAAGTACGGAATAAGTCTATACTTTTCTATGTCAAGAGGCTGAAATAGCTTTATGTCTTCTCTTCCAGTCTTCGGGCCTGAATTCCCAAGAGGAAAGAGATTTCCGGACCCTGCACCACCTCGGTAGGGCTTCTCTCTCTCTAAATGAGGTCACCATGTCAATATATGTCCTGTGAACCGTGGAGTTCAGAACTAAACAAAAAGACCCCAGATGTGGCCTCTTCAGAATAGAACAGAGTGGAATTATTATTTCCTATAATTTGGAAATGTCCATCAAGTAAAATGGTCTAAGGCAGAGTGTTAAGTTTTTGGCAGCTGCATCATGCTGTTGGTTCAGTATCTGGTGAGCAATAGAGTTTTGTTTTATAATAACATGATATAAATACATATTTGTGCTAAGCAATTTACCATAAATATCTCCTCTTTATAGAACATTCTCCATGAAGACTTATTTAAAAACATATTTTTGACCTTTTGTTGCTCAGGACTCCAAACATGCAAGATGATACACATAAATAGTCTGACCAAGCTTTTAATTAAACAGAAATAGAGCTCTATGCCAAATGGGTATTTCCTGAGCTTGTGAAATAAAAAACCTAAGACCAGAAAGGATATTTAAGAATCATTGAATCTTACACCATCATCTAATGGATGATGAAACTGAGGCAATGAGATAGAGTGCCTATCCCTGTGTCACACAGCCGAGTGGGACTGGGCCTGAAGCTCTGCAGCAAACATGTCTGTGACAGCATACCGTTTGTCACCCATGTACCTTTATGTTTCTCCCTGTATTCCGAGTTCCCTACACTATTCCAAGACTAAAAGGGCAAAGGTTCTCCCATGTTCTTTTCCTAATCCCTGCCCCTCTCTGACTTTCTTAAAACTCTCCTACAAAAAAATCCCACCTTTTAGATTCCCCCTTAATAAACAGACCAATTATTTGTTTATTTTTCTCCATAAATTTATGAAGCAGAGACAGTATAGCATAAAGTCACCCCTAAAAGTTGGTGAGAAGAATAAACAGAAAGAAGGAAATGAAAGAAAGATTTAACTCTCTTGAAGTGCCCTACTTGAGAGGAGAAGCTAGACAATTCACAAAGGATTCAGGCTTTTGAGGGGATAGTGAGATATGCCAGTGCCTTTCCGGGGGAATGTAGTGATGAATAAAGAGAAGATATGTGCCTGTGCTTGTAATGAGATATTTAAAGAAACATACCAGAAAGTGACATCTGATGTGTATGCAAATGGATGAAGACAAAGGCACAGTACTAAAACTGCAATGAAATTGTTTTTCTTGCTACAACTATATTCTTTAAACAAACTCCATGCCAGTGGCCCCACCTCAAACTTTTCCACTGCCAAATATCAGCATGGCAGTGCTAGATTTTTCTTTCTGGAGTACTCTCCTGCTCAAAAGCTGGCAAAGGCTGCGCTGCCTGTCACAAGTCTCTTCAAAGTCACATTTCTTGTACAAGGGTCTTCATAGTCAGACTTCACTCTACGGTTAATCACATTTCTCCTTTGATACTCCATTTCCTGGGTCATTGTCTCCTGTCTGCCACTCCTTCTGGATCATTTGCTGAGTGACCCTTTTTCAAGACCCAGCACACATTTCACCCTCTCCACAGAACCTTCCTGAGCAGCCTACCCAGGCCAGCCGTGTGCTTCCCACATCTGAACTCCTGACTCCTACTCCAACCCAGGCTGGATAACAATTCAGTGTTTTCTAATTCTTGCATGTCTACTCCATTGATCTTTGCTCCTGGGTGGTACAGGGTCTTAGGTTCATAACTATGACCAACGTCACTATCATAGTTGTGTCAAAAGTAAGCCCTGGAAGTATGTCAGAGGGAGGCCTGATAGGCCAAAAGGGGATGTTTCGTGAAAAGGGAAATAGCAAAGATGTTGTAAGGGAATTAAATGGACTCTAGACTGAGAAGAGACTATAAATAATAAGCTCAGCATTTGGAGGAACAAAACAAGAGGTTTCTTTTTAAGGCTACAACATGAAGTCAAAATAGAATGCCCCAATAAGCTTATAGTTTCATGTTTGTTTCCATGGTATTTTGGGGGGGGGAGAAGCCCCCCACTCACACGTGTCTACTGATAAAGTGAATTTGGCTAAGGCTGGATCTGGATGACTACAACTACCCAAGCTAATTATTGACCTTATGCTGTCCTTTTTTTCACTTGTTGTAGATCAGTTAATATCTGTTCCTTCTTTTGAATGCTCACTTTGACTGTGAAATCTGTGCCAGTTCTTATGATAAATTATATGATTGTCCTTTATATAAACAATTTGGAGTGATGTGCCTCTCTGCAGGAAATTCTTTCACCTGGGAATAAAATACCAAACAAAAGTTACCCAGGATCATGTGCTAAAGGGGAAAAGGAGCCAAGTCTCGGGGGTTCTGTACCTGGCTCAGACCAAAAAGCAAGCAAGCAAGCAAATATAAAGCAAGATTTAGCATGTTATTATAGACATTTGTTCTGGATACAGACACACAGTCAAATACAATCAGCCTGGAAACCCCCACCATCCCCAAGCCTGAGTGCATAAAATTCCTTCTGTCCTTGCCTCTTATTCCATATTCTTGTAAAGGGTTTTCAAAGGTTTTTGGCTTTTGTGCTGGCTCTCATTAAGACTGCTTTGTCAAGGAGTTTACTTTTACCATGATGTGATACCATCTGCAAAAACACACACAGGCTCAGGGAGAGGACCCCACAGTGTAATAGACCTGCCCCCCTCCATTTCCTGCCTCTGTGCAGGAGAAAAAGGATATTTCCCCTTGTCTCCACTAAACTCAACTGACAGCACTGGATGCAAAATGAAATTTAAAAAGAGCAGCTGTGATGAGGAAGCTGGTCAGAAAGGAATGGTAGCTCAAGGAAAAATAAAATCTTTATGTGAAATAACAGGGATCTAGGGAAGTAGCCTCCTGGATGCTATTTTTATTTTCAGCATTTCAGGGTAACACAGATTGAGTTAATGATGTTTTCCTATAGCTCCAAGGCAATTCGGAAATGGCAGGGCTCAGACTAGCAGAGATGCACTTCCTGCAGATTTGAGAGGGATGAGCAGCCAGGTCTGGGGGTTGTGCCGTCCCCAGGCTGCAGATATAGAGGAAAGTAATACCATAGCAGGGATGTTCCATTCCACCCCAGGAAGATGGCAATTTGCACAGACCCTCTCTTGTCAGTTTCACCACTTTGAATCAACCGCTCCATTTCAGTGGCTAAGAGGCTTTTATATTGAATTAACCCCAGGGGTTCAGTGATGGAAAATGAGCCATATCAGCGTAGAGGATCATTTAAGAATTCTAAATTCCATTTCATCCCTGGTGTTTATGTTTTCCATGGGACAGATAAAAGTGTGTAGGTCTGGAAAAAGGAAAATTCTGAAACCCTACTGGGACAGTTGGAGATGTTTCCAACTGTTAAAGGACCATTAAAGACCAGAGAATCAACCCAAATTGAGGTCCATTTTGGGGGATTATTGGTGATTGTTATTTAGAGATTTTATGTCAACCTTTTTAAGTCAATGAAAATTGGGAGAGACACTTTGAAGTTTCAGCTCTGCTTCCTTCTTTAGGAACATTTTCTTAACATTTACCTTTTATGGAATTATTTAATTTTCTCAACATTATTTAATTATTCAAAAACCTGACTTGCAGACGCCTCACAAGCTCCAGCACATGCACATCTGTGTGCTCACAGAGGCCCATGTGTACACTGTCACAGGCACCCTTTGGATAACGCTCTGTCTCTAAGCTTTCTAGCTAAATGTCTACATTGTGGTAGTATTCTTTGGATTGTAAGTTCCGGGAGGACTATTCCAATGCATGTTAATCTTGAACTCTATTATGTGGTCCTTAAAACATAATCATAGTAGAGATGGTGAAAGGGAGGGCACCTTTCCTGAAAAGGGAAGAGAATTTTTTGGTTATTCATATCATATTATAATGCCTATTGTCACTTTTCACTATTGTATTTATGTATTATGTTATTTGTATTATAGTCTTTTTTGTAAACAAGAAAAGCATGCAAGATAGATTATATGCAAGCATGCAGCCTGAATTGGCCTATAGCATCCATTACTATTTCATCTTCCCATCTAGCCCTTGACATCCAAAAGCATCTTTTCCATGTCAAATGCAGTGCCTGTTGGGCTTTTATTGATTTTCTTTCTTTTTTTTTTTTTAGAGACAGAGTCTCACTTTGTTATCCTCGGTAGAGTGCTGTGATGTCATACCTCACAGCAACCTCCAGCTACTGGACTTAGGCGATTCTCTTGCCTCAGCTCCTGAGTAGCTGGGACTGGGCCTGAAGCTCTGCAGCAGACATGTCCGTGACAGCATGCAGAGTGCACTACCATTTGCCACCCATGTACCTTTGTGTTTCTTCCTGTATTCCAAGTTCCCTACAGCATTCCAAGACTAAAAGGGCAAAGGTTCTCCCGTGTTCCTTTCCTGATCCCTGCCCCTCTCTGACTTTTGTAAAACTCTCCTGCAAAAAATATCTCACCGTTTAGATTCCCCTTTAATAAACAGGCCAATTATTTGTTTATTTTCTCACAACACCTGGCTATTTTTTCTAGCGGTTTATCTGGAGACAACTGCAAACCCACCACCCTTGGTATATGGGGCTGGCGCCCTACTCACTGAGCCACAGGCGCCACCCTATCCTAATCAATATTTAAAATGCACAGTTCAGTAGCATTAAGTACATTCACATTGTTGTGCAACCAATCTCCAGAATTTTTCATCATGCACAACTGAAACTCTGCCACTCACTAAATAACAACTCCCCCTCTCCCTTTACTCCCCAGGCCCTGGTAACCACCATACTGGTGGGGCTCATAAAGTGATATCCTGAAATGAAGGCCTCAGAGGTAGCCTTGCAAGCAAAAGTTTCTCTCTGACATTCTCTTGCCCTCTGTCTCTGGCCCTTCATTTTTCCCTCAGACTAGGCATAGAAACTAGAATCCCTCTTCCCCACGGTAGGTTGTAGAAACCAGAACCCTTTTCCCCAAAGCCACCCATAAAACCTAAAAATATAACCATAACTTTCCCCCTGCCTTCTTGGGTAAAAACTGTCCATAAAGAAATTATCTAAAACATGATTTTAAGAGGGAATTTACCTAACAAATGCAATCAGTGTAAAAAAAAAAAAAGAAATTATCTGACCTACATTTTTTGATTATAGGTCATAAGATCCCCATTCAAGAGGGGTCTTGCCCTATACTCAGAAGGATACTACTGACAGTGGGTAAGAGGAATCCAGGCAGAAGGGCTTTCTGGGATTCTCCACTTAGTATATTGGAATTGGATCATACTCTTTTTGTTCAATCATATTTATATATATGATGCCCATACTTTGTTGAACCTAAGCCTAACAATGGACAGTTTCTTTCTTTGTATCTTTGGGTCTTTATTCTGAAGGTTACTGTGTCATATAAAACTATGATCAGGTACATTTATGTCTTTTGTCTCTTGCCAGTGATTTTCACCTAACCTTGGCCCCACATTTTTCTTTTTCTTTTTCTTTTTTTTTTAAGAGACAGATTTTGACTATGTTGTTCAGGCTGGACTCAAGCTCTTGGGCCCAAATGATCCTCCTGCCTTAGCCTCTCAAGTAGCTGCAACTACAGGTATGCCACCATGTGCCCAACTTTCTTTTTCTATTAATTACTTTAGATACCTCACATAAGTGTAATTATATACTATTTGTCTTTCTGTGGCTGGCTTGTTTCATTTAGTATAATGTCCTCGGTTCATACCTGTCAAAGCAGTGTGACAGGATTTCCTTTCTTTTTAAGGCTGACTAATATTGCATTGTATGTATAAACCATATTTTCTTTATTTATTATGTGTTTATCCAGCTATTATCAATGCTTCCACATTTTAGCTACTGTGAATAATGCTGCCATGAACAGGATGTACAGATACCTCTTGAGAGATCTTGTTATCAATTATTTTGAATATATACTCAGAAGTGGGATTTCTGGATCATATACTAGTTCTATTTTTATTTTTTTGAGGAACTGTTCTGTGGTTTTCTATAACATTTGAACCATGTTACAGTCTTACCAACAATGCACAAGGGTTCCAATTTCTCCACTTCCTTGCCAATACTTATTATTTATTTATTTTTTGATTATAGCCAAGCCAATGGATGTTAAGTTATTATTTTATGACTAGAAGTTTCCATAATTTTTGCTAAGGTATATTTCAGTGTTCTATAATCATCATTATTAGCATATGTATACCTTTATGTTTGTTCATTTATTCTGCCTTTGTTTAGCATTTGTTTCATGCTGGGAATAAGAAGGTATAAACACTTTTTAAAAAGTCTTTTTGTCTGCCATTAAAGAGATGAAAGTCTCAGCTGGAACATATTCTTCTTAGCAAAGTATCTCAAGAATGGAAGAAAAGTATCCAATGTGCTCAGCCATACTGTGAAACCAATTTATAGCTTTCATATGAAAGGTATAAACCAATTATAGCAAAATATGTCTCAATTGACTGTTTATGTTATCAGTTAAGGTTTCTGGTCAAGATTAGGCTATTAGTGATGTTCTGAGAGAGTAAAATGTTTTACACGGAT
>CAUYON010107839.1:0-13633 GCA_963573935.1 Arctocebus calabarensis
TTCAAACCCAGCCCAGGCCTGCCAAACAACAATGACGGCTGCAACCAAAAAATGGCCAGGTGTTGTGGCGGGTGCCTGTAGTCCCAGCTACTTGGGAGGTGGAGGCAAGAGACTCGCTTGAGCCCAGGAATTGGAGGTTGCAGTGAGCTGTGATGCCACTGCACTCTATCCAGGGTGACAGCTTGAGGCTTTGTCTCAAAAAAAAAAAAAAAAAAAAAAAAAAGAGACAGAGTCTCACTTTGTCACCCTCAGGAGAGTTCCGTGGCGTCACACAGCTCATAGCAACCACCAACTCCTGGGCTTAGGTGATTCTCTTGCCTCAGCCTCCTGAGTAGCTGGGACTACAGGCGCCTGCCATAACACCTGGCTATTAAACACTCTACTACTGCATTTCCCATCACATGAAACAATGTACACGGGTAGGGCTTCCTACAATCTTTTGTTCATGCAAAATGTTACAAAATAAGATCTTTTTTTTTTTTAAATTTAATTTTATTTATTTATTTTTGGAGACAGAGCCTCAAGCTGTCACCCTGGAGAGAGTGCTGTGGCATCACAGCTCACAGCAACCTCCAATTCCTGGGCTCAAGTGCCTCTGCCTCCCAAGTATCCCAAGTAGCTGGGACTACAGGCACCCGCCACAATGCCCAGCCATTTTTTGGTTGCAGTCGTCATTGTTGTTTGGCGGGCCCGGGCTGGATTTGAACCTGCCAGCTCAGGTGTACATGGCTGGCGCCTTAGCCTGTTGAGCCACAGGCGCCCAGCCACAAAATAAGATCTTATAAAAAATCTTCATGGGGGGCTCGGCACCTGTGGCTCAACGGCTAAGGCGCCAGCCACATACACCTGAACTGGCGGGTTCGAATCCAGCCCGGGCCCGCCAAACGACAGCTGCAACCAAAAAATGGCTGGGCGTTGTGGCGGGCGCCTGTGGTTCAGCTACTTGGGAGGCGGAGCCAGGAGACTCGCTTGAGCCCAGGAATTGGAAGTTGCTGTGAGCTGTGATGCCACAGCACTCTATTGTGGGTGACAGCTTGAGGCTCTGTCTCAAAAAAAAAAAATCTTCATAGGGGACGGCGTCTGTGGTGAGTAGGGTGCTAGCCCCATATACCAAGGATGGCGGGTTCAAACCTGGCCCCCCCCCTGCCAAACTACAACAAAAAAATAGCCGGGCATTGTGGCAGGCGCCTGTAGTCCCAGCTACTCAGGAGGCTGAGGCAAGAGACTCACCTAAGCCCAGGAGTTATAGGTTGCCATGAGCTGTGATGCCACAGCACTCTACCGAGGGCCAGTAGCTGGACCTACAGGCGTCCACCACAAGGCCTGGCTATTTTTTTTTTTTTTTTTTTTTTTGGCTGGGGGCTAGGTTTGAACCCACCACATCTGGCATATAGGGCTGGCGCCCAACCCCGTTGAGCCAAAGGTGCTGCCCAGGCCTGGCTATTTTTTGGTTGCAGCCGTCATTGTTGTTTGGCAGACCCAGGCTATATTTGATCCTGTCAGTTCAGGTGTATGTGGCTGGCGCCTTAGCTGCTTGAGCCACAGGGGGCGAGCCTCCTCTTCATTTTACACATTAAAAAATAAATGTGTTCTTGATCCAGAGCTTATGCTAGAGCCCCTGATGTCATTAAAGAGAAGAGAGCTTTGGCAACTACTGTTTTGTGAAGTTAATTTGTTTGGCTCTGAGCTAAACTGTCATGGTCAGATAGGCTGAGAAACACAGCTTCATCTTCTTGGTGCAAATATGCATAGATTTATATTCACAAAAGAGAAGGAGTTTTAGTTAACAAGGAAAATCATTTATCTTACATTACCTTGATAATTAAGTAATCCTAGAAAAATTATGCGCAGTACCCCAGGAAATGCCTCTAAACCAGCAGCGGCCATTAGGTCTAATCACAGAGTAGCAATTTTTTGCAGAAACTTAACACATTTTCCCCCTAAACATTGGCTTGAAAACTCATCACATGCTTAACTGGAATTTTTATTATATCTGCGATCAAATATTTTTCTACTTTCATGAGATTGCAAATCAAAGCAATGAAGACATACTTTTTTTTTCTTTTTGGAGACAGAGTCTCACTCTGTTCCCCAGAGCATTGCCCTCTGCCCTGGCTCTGCCCTCAGCTGCAGCTACTGCCCACTCTCTCCCACCTGTCCCTTCTGAGCCTGGCTTCGCTGACCTTGACTTCAGATAGGAAGAAACCTCCTTGGTGCATTTGGTGGCCGAATATCTGACTATATAAGCGACTTGGTGGTCTCACCTTCTCCAGTCGAATTCTCTCTCCACATGCAGCTTCTGGCCCATATTCAACTAAGATCAGGTCTTCAGAGGTCACCTTCCACTGGTGGCCAGCAAAATGCACCACAGCAAAGAGCCTGCCGTATCGCCCAGTGGCAATGAGCTCGTTCACTTTCCCAATGACCTCTGTGGGGAGAGGCGGCTGGGCAGTCCCCCACACTCCCTTCCCTGCCCCTCTGTTCCCCTCCCCACTGCCGTGTGCCATGGAGCTTCCAGTGGAGGGGCCCTGGGTGCACAGGACAGCTCACCCTGTAGGAGCACCTCACTGGCAGCCACCCAGTCCCTGCTGGCCCCCTTGCAGGTACAGGCACTGGGCGCAGGGTCAACCTTTAGTTCCCAGGGGCACAGGCACCTCGGCAGGCAGGGCTTTCACGGACAGAAACTTCCCTGACTTCACAGAATGCCCTAGCCTGAGCACGTGGCAGGCCTGGCTGATGCTGCCTTGTTTGCCATTCCTTATCAGTAAGTGGCCAGTGGACAGAGGAATGAGCACTGAGAAGTGAAAGCTGAGGCCTTGTGCAACAAGAGATACCCAGAATTACATCCCCACAGGTGGGCGGACCCCAGCTGTGTGCCTCTTCCCGCAGGGCTCTGAGCTTGTCTGTTGTCACTGTCCTGGCTCAGGTAACAGTCCCCTCTGTCCTGCACCTTTTAGTCCGAACACCATTTACTGACCACCAACCCACACGGCCGGGCCTAGCGCCAGGCACCCAGAATGGCCACAGAAGCAGAGGTCTGGGAATATTCACCTGGCACAGTATGTGAAATAGCACTTCCAAACACTTTCCAAAAAGGAGCTTCCACCCAACAACGTGGACTTCCACCTTTTTGGGAGAGGGAAGATTATGGGTAAAGTGGTCGACCACACTGTCCTGTCTCAGGACGTGAGTATGACACTGAAGTGACTCTAAACGCCTCGCGTGTCTCTCCAATAGCTTCTGTTTGTCGTTGGGCTCATTTGCTCCTCTGGGGAGAACTGCCCTGAACCTCACCTTTCCACCACAGGAGGACATGAGCGATGGACCAAGCCTCCTCTTCCCTCACCCAACCACCTGCCCAAAGCATGAGGGTGCTCAGAGTGCAATTTTGGTGTTAACTGGCACAAATGAACACGAGTACCCACACTGCTGTGTTTAGGAGCTCCCAGAAAGAGGACATCCTTGCTCTGAGGCCTGGTGCCCAGGCTGGGAGCAGCGCCACCCTCTGGTCTGTCTCCCACACTTTACCTGTGTGATGTCTGGTCTCCTCAGTGGGGTCAGGCAAGACAACTTCTGGCCAAGGGGGTGAGCTCAAGGACGTTTTAGGAACATATCTGTAAGAAATATTTAATATACACACGTCACACATGTGAAAAGGCAGCTCAAATCCCTCAGAAACAGCTGTGCACAGAGCGACAGGAAGAACGAGGTTCTCCCCAGACTCAGGGCTTGCACCCTCAGGTCAACTTGCTGGAACCGGGAAAGTGAGCTGCTCTGGCCAGGCAAGGTGGCTCACGCCTGTAATCCTAGCACGATGGGGGAGCCAAGGCGGTGGATTGCCCTGAGCTCATAGGTTCGAGACCAGCCGAAGCAACAGCAAGACCCTCCCCAATCTCTTTTTTTTTTTTGAGACAGAGCCTCAAGCTGTCACCCTGGATATAGTTCTGTGGCATCACAGCTCACAGCAACCTCCAATTCCTGGGCTCAAGTGAGACTCTTGCCTCCGCCTCCCAAGTAGCTGGGACTACAGGCGCCCACCACAACGCCCGGCCATTTTTTTTTTTTTTTGGTTGCAGCCGTCATTGTTTGGCGGGCTAGGGCTGGATTCGAACCTGCCAGCTCAGGTGTATGTGGCTGGCGCCTTAGCAGCTTGAGCCACAGGCGCCGAGCCAAGTTGATGTTTTCTTTTTTTTCTTTTTGCAGTTTTTGGCAGGGGCTGGGTTTGAAACCGCCACTTCTGGTATAAGGGGCTGGCGCCTTTCTCCTTTGAGCCATAGTTGCTGCCCGCCTGGCTATTTTTTGATGCAGTTTGGCTGGGGCTGGGCTTGAACCCACCAGCCTTGGTATATGGCGCTGGCACCCTACTCACTGAGCTACAGGCGCTGTCCTGCCTGGCTATTTTTTTGTTGTTGCAGTTTGGCTGGGGCTGGGTTTGAACACACCTCCCTTGGTATTATGAGGCTGGTGCCTTACCCATTGAGCCACAGGCACTGCCCAACTCAGGCTGGTCTTGAACTTCTGGGCTCAAGTGATCTTTCTGCCTCAGCTTTCCAAGTAGCTCAAACACAGTCTCTTGCTCACGCTGGTCTTGTACTCCTGAGCTCAAGGATTCCTCCCACCTTGGCCTCCCAGATATTCAGTATAGTTTTTGAGCTTTTGTTCCTACTGCCACTAGAAAAAGAAATTTCAGTCTTTGTGCTCCTGGGTTGCATGAAGAAAATAAGACTTGCAACATAAGGAAAATGTTCTGACTTCCACACCAAGGTCCATTGTCCTGGCGCTGGGCATCACCACACGCACCTATGAAGACAATGGCGGCCTTCCTGCCTGCTGGACTCAGGGCCCTGGAAACACAGACTTGTGCTCTGGGACTGACCAGGGGCTCAAGGAGGGTTGCAGGTGCTGCTCTCCAAAAGAAGTCTCTAACCTGCTTGGCGTCTGGTCTCCTCAAAATACCAGGCTGTGCCCAGTGTGAAAAGAACAAAAATGGGAAACTTGGATGCTGTCAGGAAGGGCACAAGCATACACACAGGAAAAAATTAGCCCAGTCTAGCAAATGCTCACTTATGAGTTCTTCCTATATTCAGATTCAGTTTTTCAACTTCTTCTTTTTTTTTTTTTTTGCAGTTTGGCTGAGGCCGGGTTAGAACCCGCCACCTTCGGTGTATGGGGCCAGTGCCCTACTCGATGAGCCATAGGCGCTGCCCATCAACTTCTTTTGAGAAACAAAAAATACTCCTGTATCTCCCTGCTGCCAAGAATCCCTGATGTCACAGAAACAGCAGCTGCTGCTCTGAGTGCTTAGTGGGCGCCTGGCACTTGTTCTAACCTCTTTGAAAATAAACATTTACTTAATTCTCACCAAACTCCATGGAGATGGATGCTAACATTCCTTCTACCTTGCCGAGCTCAGTGTCCCCAGGCTGTAAGGAGCAATCTGGGACTGCACACGAGGGCTCCCTACAAATAACCACTGCCCTGTACTGAGAGTGGGATTGTGTCAAATTTACTTTCTGTGGTCTATAACATTTAAAAAAAATGTCTTCTAAGTACAAATGTGTTAATTTTTGAGACAAAGTGTCACTTTTTTTGCCCCCAATAGAGTGCCATGGTGTCATGGCTCACAGCAACCTCAAACTCTTGGGCTCAAGTCATCCTTTTGCCTCAGCCTCCTGAGTAGCTGGGACTATAGGCACCCACCACAATGCCCGGCTTTTCTTTTTTTTTTTTTTTTTTTGACTGGGACTGGGTTTGAACCTGCCACCTCCAGCATATGGGGCTGGCACCCTACTCCTTTGACACAGGTGCCGCCCAATGCCTGGCTATTTTTAGAGACAGGGTCTTGCTCTTGCTGAGGCTGGTCTCTAACTCTTGAGCTCTGGCAATCCATTCCCTTCAGCCTCTCAGAGTGCTAGGATGACGGGCATGAACCACCTTGACTGGCCTTAAGTATAAAATTTTAACACAGAATGTGCTTTTTCAAATTATATGAATTCTCAGAGATTCTGACACAATATTCCTGGTTAGAAATCTTGAATTAGGTGTTAAAAATTCTGTGTAACAGGGCGGCACCTGTGGCTCACTGGGAGTAGGACACTGGCCCCATATGCTGAGGGTGGTGGGTTCGAACTCAGCCCCAGCCAAACTGCTAAACAACAACAACAAAAAATAGCTGGGCTTGTGGTGGGCACTTGTAGTCCCAGCTACTTGGGAGGCGGAGGCAAAAGAATCACCCAAGCCCAAAGGCCCAAAAGCTGGAGGTTGCTGTGAGCTGTGATGCCATGGCAACGACAAAGTGAGACTCTGTCTCTAAAAAAAAAAAAAAAAAAGATTCTCTGTAATAATAGGCAAAGACATAGGGCCTTCATCCTTCTCTTTGCACTTTTGCAGTTCTGTCTATATATATATTTTTTGAGACAGAGCCTCAAGCTGTCACCCTGGATAGAGTGCTGTACCATCACAGCTCACAGCAACCTCCAATTCCTGGGTTCAAGCGAGTCTCCTGCCTCCGCCTCCCAAGTAGCTGGGACTACAGGCGCCCGCCACAACGCCCGGCCAGTTTTTGGTTGCAGCCATCATTGTTGTTTGGCGGCCGGGGCTGGATTCGAACCCGCCAGCTCAGGTGTACGTGGCTGGCGCCTTAGCCCGTTGAGCCACAAGCGCCGAGCCAGTTCTGTCTATATTTTAAGGGGCTGAGGAAAAACAGTGTCAAAGAAGTTAAGAGAAAATTTAAAAACATTCTTAGAGAAGAATATGTAGTAAGTTTTGGCCTTTCCCCCCTAAAATATAGACAGTGTCTTGCTCTGACTGTCTGAAATATAGACAGCTTGTCTTCCCCAGGTTGGAGTGCAGTGGCTCCAACTGCTTGAACTCCTGGGCCCAAGTGATCCTCCTGGCTCAGACTCCCCAGTAGATGAGATCACAGGTGCATGCCACCATGCCTGTCTAAGGAAGTTTTGACCTGAGAAAGACAGTTGTACAAATGAAGGAAAAAAAAAAAATAGAGTCATCAGAACCCACATTTGATATTACCCTTGTGGAAACGAAGTGCTCTGCGAACTGAATCTTGAAGCAGACGGAAGGGAAGCTGAGGGAACAAGAGAGACACAGGTGGTCACTACTGCAAGTTGCAAACCTTCCTTTACGGCGCTCAGTGCTCGGCTGCTGGTACTGGCTCTGGTTCAAACCACATCACACCCTGCCTACAGAAAAATCTAGGTGAACAAAACTAAAAGAACATCATTTATTGGGTGATGCCTGTGGCTCAAGGAGTAGGGCGCCAGCCCCATATACTGGGGGTGGCGGGTTCAAGCCCAGCCTTGGCCAAAAAATGCAAAAAAAAAAAAAAAAAAATCAAACAAACATCACTTATTGATTATATGTGTTCACCACAGCGCCTCCTGGTGTTGTTGCCTATGTTGTCCCTCCCATGGGTTTGTCTTTGTGTCCAACGGCTTGTGGCAAGAGTGAAGTGCCACCAGTCCTGAGACAGGTTTTGAAGACTGCGACTTCCCCTGTGGCTGCACATGTCTGGTCCTCGCTCTGATGTTTGTCTGTGGGAGCTGCCATGCTGGGGGCGACCCTGTGAGGGGTAAAGAACTGGGCCTCTGGCCAACACGCACAGGAGTGAGCCTGTGAGTAGATTCCCCGGAGTCTTTTTTTTTGGAGACGAGTCTCACTCTGGTGCCCCAAGCTAGAGTGTGCTGGTGGTATCACAATCACAGCAACCTCAGACTCTTGGGCTCAAGCAATCCTCCTGCCTCAGTCTCCCACATAACTGGGACTATCAGCACACACCACGAAGCCTGGCTAGTTTTTCTACTTTTAGTAGAGACAGGGTCTCGCTCTTGCTTAGGCTGGTCTCAAACTCCTGAGCTCAAGCAGTCCGCCCATCTTGGCCTTCCTGAGTGCTGGGATCACAGGCACGAGCCACTGAGCTTGGGCTGCAGGGGAGTCTTAGGAAAACTGCAGTAGATAATATACCGAGGGACAAAGAAGTCACAGTCTGAGGAGAGGCTCAGAAATAAAATGGACACGGCTCGGCGCCTGTGGCTCAATGGCCTAAGGCGCCAGCTATGTACGCCTGAGCTGGCAGGTTCAAATCCAGTCCGGGCCACCAAACAACAATGAGGGTTGCAACCAAAAAATGGCCGGGCGTTGTGGCGGGCACCTGCAGTCCCAGCTACTTGGGAGGTGGAGGCAAGAGACTCGCTTGAGCCCAGGAATTGGAGGTTGCTGTGAGCTGTGATGGCACAGCACTCTATCCAGGGTGATAGCTTGAGGCTCTGTCTCAAAAAAAAAGAAAAAGAAATAAAATGGACGGTATTCAGGTGCAAAACAGACAGATTTCTTAGTAATTTTTAAAAATTCAACTATAACTTATATGTTATAAAATTCACCACGAGCACTGGCTCCCATCCTCATTTCCTCCGCTGGTCCCTCCTCTTCCATTTGGGAGCCTGGGGCTCAGGTCTTCCCTTCTTCTGTCTATGCCCATTTCTCTGGGGACTGCGTCTAGCTGGTTGGGCTTAAACGTCTCCTATACGCTGGTGATTGCCAAGCCTACCCCTCCAGCCAGCACGTTTCTCCTTGCCCTGCACACCCAGCAGCCTATGTCCCACTGTCTGACAGCCACCCAGAGACCAGAGACAACTGGTCTCTCCCCTGCCTGCTCTGGCCATGCTCCTCCCCATCTAACACAATGGCAACCTCAGCCTGCTAGTTGCTCAGGCCCCCAACCTCTGTTGCTTTTGACCCTCTCTGTCTCACCACTCAGCCAGCCCATCAGCAAATCCTGTTAATTCTCGCTGCAGGGGACTGGAATCTAACCTCTTGACTCACCCGAGCCACCCCCTTTTCCCGCCTGGATTATTTCTGTCACCCTGCTCTCACCCTTGCCTCCTTTCCTCTCACCTCAGCAAGAATGATTCTGTGAAAACTTTGTTTTTTTTTTTTTTTTTGAGACAGAGCCTCAAGCTGTCACCCTGGATAGAGTGCCGTGGCATCACAGCTCACAGCAACCTCCAATTCTTGGGCTCAAGCAAGTCTCTTGCCTCCGCCTCCCAAGTAGCTGGGACTACAGGCGCCCGCCACAATGCCCGGCCATTTTTTGGTTGCAGCCGTCATTGTTGTTTGGCGGGCCTGGGCTGGATTCGAACCCGCCAGCTGAGGTGTACATGGCTGGTCCTTAGCGTCTTGAGTCACAGGCGCTGAGCCGGTACTGATGATTTTTAAAAAATGATCATCAATAAACATAAAAACATGATCATCAGTAAACATAAAAAAAACCAATTCTTTGGCTCAGTGCCTGTAGTTCAATCGGCTAAGGTGCTAGCCACATATGCCACAGCTGGCGGGTTTGAATACAGCCCAGGCCTATCAAACAACAATGACAACTATAACCAAAAAATAGCTGGGTATTGTGGCAGGCGCCTGTAGTCCCAGGTATTTGGGAGGCTGAGGCAAGAGAATTGCTTAAGCCTAGGAGTTGGAGGTTGCTGTGAGCTGTGATTACACAGCACTCTACCCAGGGTGACAGCTTGAGGCTCTGTCTCAAAAACAAAACAAAACAAACAAAGAAAAAAACCCAAACAATTCTTTGACAGTGTCAAATATACTGTCAGATCCTTTTTTTCAGGTCCTGGTGACATCCAATTTTAAGGCACACTGTGGCATACAATCACCTCAATTACTTTCTTTCTTCTTCTTTTTTTTTTTTTGTAGAGACAGAGTCTCACTTTATCATGCTGGGTAGAGTGCCGTGGTGATACACAGCTCACAGCAACCTCCAACTCCTGGACTTAAGTGATTCTCTTGCCTCAGCCTGGCTTTTTTGTTGTTTGTTTTGTTTTACAGTTCAGCGAGGTTGGGTTTGAACCCGCTACCTTTGGTATATGGGGCCTGCGCTCTACTCGCTGAGCCACAGGTGCCGCCCTTTCTTTGTTTTTGTTTTTTTTTTTTTTTGAGACAAAAGTCTCAAGTTGTTGCCCTGGGTAGAGTGCCATAGCATCACAGCTCACAGCAACCTCCAACTCTTGGGCTCAAGTAATCTTCTTGCCTCAGTTTTTCAACTTTTTTTTAGTAGAGAGGGGTCTTTCTTTTCTTGAACTCCTAAGCTCAGGCAATGCACCTGCCTCGGCCACCCAGCGTGCTCGGACTACAGGCATGAGCCACCGCGCCCGGCCCACCTCAATTATTTTCGAGCAGAGATTTTATTATTATTATTTTTTTTTTTGCAGTTTCTGGCCGGGGTTGGGTTTGAACCCACCACCTCTGGCATATGGGGCCAGCGCCCTGCTCCTTTGAGTTACAGGCGCTGCCCCGAGCAGAGATGTTTTTGAGCCTCCTAACTGGCCAATGCCTACAATACAGGGGTTGTTTTTAATGAATGAGTTCGGATTAGACAAGGACATCATTTTTTAGAGGAGGACATTTTCTCGGAGAGTGTAGCGCAAAGGTTCAAGCCTGGGTCCTGGAGGAGTCAGGGTCTCGGCATCACTCCTCTCCAATTTCCTCCCTGTGTTATCCCGGGCCCTGGTACCGAATTTCTTTGAGTTTCTTTCCCTATAACAGAGGGCCTATACAGAAGCTGAAAGGCTATCGTCATTATTCAAGCTACTAATTGAAGAACGAGGATCCGAATCCAGGTTCCCCTGACTCCAAAATTCATGCTGTTATTTATCACGAAGGCGATCAACACCGGCTCCCGCGACAGGACCGCAGGTGGCACCGCTCACTCCGCTTCCTCCCTCCTCCCTGCGGTCCCGGTCTCACCCGCTCCGGGCCCCGAAGGTCTCAGGATGCTGCGGCTACACGCGGACACCAGCCGGCCAAAGGTGACCGTCCAGGCCGATGCTCCCACGGCCGCCGCCATCTTCGCGCACCCTTGGCCGGAAGCGGAAGCGGCGCGAACCCCGTGCGTGGATGCACAGGCCCGGCCGGGAACACTGGTCCGTAGGCGAACACGGGCCCGGTGTGGATGCGGGGCCGAGGCGGCTCCGCACTCAGGCCGGCGGCGGCGATGGCCTCGGCGGCTGTGGAGAGCTTTGTGACCAAGCAGTTGGACCTGCTGGAGCTCGAGAGAGACGCGGAGGTGGAGGAGCGCAGGTATGGGTGGTTGTGGGCTCCAGCGGGTCGGTCCGGCCTTTCCCTGCAGCCCCGCCCAGACCCCGGGCGGAGTCTTGGAGGGGCTCGGCCGGGCAGCGGGGCGGGAGTTTCCTCCCGCAACCCCTCGAGTCAGCCGGGCCCTGCTTTGCCACCTGCAGAGATGGCAGCCCCATCATCCCCTCCTGAGCAGCTCGCTACGTTTTGAGATCCGTACGAAGCCTCTTCTTGTCTCTACCTGAAACTCCCCCGCCTGAAGTTAACACTCCTGGCTCCTGGCCCTGTTCGCGTTCGCCCCCCAGCGTGTTCGCGCCCCCTTTACTTTTTCAGCCACTCCAGAAACGCCTTTTGCGCCTATTTTGTGGCAGGCCAGTGCAAATGGAGCGAGATGATGCAGTGTCTGCCATGATTCGTTCAGGTGCAGAAGACGAAACGTAGAACATCCCGTCCAGCTTGCCCATGTGGCCTCTGTGTCGAGAAAGTGCGGTGGGAAGGGGGGATGGTGGCTTCTGGCAGGAGGTAGTGCCTGAGCACAGTCTGAAGAAAAACGGGGTTAAGCTGGTGTACGCAGGTGGAGGAGCATTCCTGAAAGAGATGTGGGGACCAGGCTTGTTTCTGAGTGGGAAGTTATTTTCCCGAAACTGTAAGAACCAACATATGTATGCTTTCCAGGCGTTAATTCCCTAATTTTCTTAAACTTCATGCCAGCCCTACAAAGTAGGTTACTGTTACTGTCATTTTCCATCTAAGGAGACTGCAACAGAGAAGGGTAAGTGACTTACCCAGAGTAACACAGTGGAGTCAGGTTTTGAGGTCAGGCACTCAACCATTCTTGAAAGGATTTATTGGCTTGGCGCCTGTGGCTCAAAGGCTAAGGCGCCAGCCATGTACACCTGAGCTGGCGGTTTGAATCCAGCCCAGGCTTGCCAAACCACAATGACGGCTACAACCAAAAAATGGCCCAGCGTTGTGGTGGGCGCCTGTAGTCCCAGCTACTTGGGAGGCGGAGGCAGGAGACTCCCTTGAGCCCAGGAATTGAAGGTTGCTGTGAGCTGTGATGCCACTGCACTCTATCCAGGGTGACAGCTTGAGGTTCTGTCTCAAAAAAAAAAAAAAAAAAAAGATTTATTTGCGAGGCTTTTGATCATGATGGTTAAGAGCTTTTGCAGTCATATTGACCTTATTAGAGTCCCATCTCCTTCGTTTATGGCCGCATGACTTTGTGGGTTCTGTCTCTGAGTCTTACTTACTTCATCTGTAAAAATGGGATGAACCCTGTCCCGCAGGTTTACCCTGAGAATGAAATGACCCACTGTAAGTGGAGTGCTCAGCTTGGTACCAAGTGCAGAGTGAGCTGAGTGACGTGCTCTTCCTGACCATGACAGACAGATAGGCAGGGACTAGGCCGAGAGGGGCCTTGCTGAGGAGTTTCCTGTACTCTGTGTGGGGATGGCCAACTGTGGGTTAAGCAGATGAGGGAGGAGAATAGACTTGCATTCTGGGAAGATCCCCTGGGTGCTCTTGTTGTTACTTGGACAGGAAGAGGCCAGAGGGAAGGCACTTAGGGAGCTCTGTTTAGTCCAGGTGAGCAGTAATGTGGGCTTGAACCACGGCTGTAGCAGCTGGTATGAGAGGCAGAGACTAAGCCAGGGTATATGTGGGAGGGACCTAATGGGACTTAGTGAGAGCTGGAATTAAGATATTGGAGGTAAAGTAGGGAAGGTGAAGGTGACCGGTCACTGGTCCGTGGTCAGGTGGAGGCTGGGCATGAGCAGAGGACAGAAACAGAACATCCCGTCCAGCTTGTGGGTGTGCCTGTGTGTAGCAAAAGTGCAGTGGGCACTGGGCGAGGGGGAAAGAACTGCTCCAGGGAGGGTCAGGGTGGCTTCTGGAAGGAGGTGGCACCTGAGCATAGCAGGTTTGAGGTTCCATTAGGGGTGTATTTGGTGCCTATGCCCAATCTTTATCTCTTTCACTTTCCCTTTGATTTTTACTGCACAGATGAAGTAGAAACTGGTAAAGGTATAAATTGTGAAGCATCAGCCCTGGGTGTCTTCCAGGTCCTGGCAGGAGAACATTTCTCTGAAAGAACTCCAGAGCCGAGGTGTGTGTTTGCTGAAGCTGCAGGTGTCAAGCCAGTGCACTGGGCTGTATGGACGGCTGCTGGTCACCTTTGAGCCCAGGAGATGCGGATCTGCGGCAATTCTTCCTAGTAACAGTTTTACCTCTGGTGTGTACATATTGATGTAGACATACATTGAAATATTGCTGGCATGCAAACTGTGACTTGTGTGCTTACAAAGACTGGATTACAATGATCAGGCAGAGGATAAGCATTGCAATGAAGAACTCTTGTAATTGCTTTTTTTTTTTTTTTTTGAGACAGAGCCTCAAGCTGTCACCCTGGATATAGTGCTGTGGCATCACAGCTGACAGCAACCTCCAATTCTTGGGCTCAAGCAAGTCTCTTGCCTCCGCCTCCCAAGTAGCTGGGACTACAGGCACCCGCCACAATGCCCGGCCATTTTTT
>CAUYON010107840.1:0-12313 GCA_963573935.1 Arctocebus calabarensis
AGATGGGACAAAGGGTGAGATCACATGTGTGGTACATATTCGAAGGGTCAGGAGAAAACTTCTAAATACGGATCAAAAATGTTTTCATATAGTAAATGAGAAAATATCATGAATTGTATGTCAATCAGGTTGATAAAAATACCTCAGATTGCATGTGAAGCCCCCACACTGTACCCCATGGTTGAATTAATGTACACAGCTATGATTCAAAAAAAAAAAAAATCATGCACCATGGTCAAGTTCCTTTTATTCCAGGATTACAAGGTTGGTTCCAACATACACAAATCTATATAAATAATGCATCACAAAAATAAAATGAAAAACAAATCATATGATTTTCTCAATTGATGCAGAAAAACTTTTGATAATATCCAGCATCCTTTCATGCTCAGAACACTTAGGAAAATAGGCATAGAAGGGATATTTCTCAAACTGATAGAGGCCATCTACAGCAAACCTACAGTTAATATCATATTGAATGGAGTAAAATCAAAAACATTTCCACTCAGATCAGGAACTAGGCAAGGATACCCATTGTCTCCACTGCTATTCAACATAGTAATTGAAGTCTTAGCCATCCCAATGAGATAAGATAAGTTGATCAAGGTTATCCAAATAGGGCCTAAAGAGATCAAACTCACTCTTCGCAGATGATTTGATCCTATGGCTGGAAAACCTCAGGGACTCAGCTACAAAACTCTTAGAAGCCATCAAGGAATACATCAGTGTCTCAGGATACAAAATATATACTTACAAATCAGTAGCTTTTATATATGCCAACAATAGTGAAGCTGAAAATACAGTCAAGGACTCTATTACTTTTACAGTAGTGAGGCAGAAGATGAAATATCCAGGAATTTACCTAACAAAAGGCGTGAAAGATCTCTATAAAAAGAATTATGAAACTCTGAGAAAAGAAATATCTGAAGATGTTAAGAAATGGAAAACATACCATGCTCGTGGATGTGAAGAATCAACATTGTTAAAATGTCCATATTACTGAAAGCAATATATAGATTTAATGCAATCCCTATTAAAGCACTATTGTCATACTTTCAAGAGCTTGAGAAAATAGTACTTCATTTTATATGGAACAAGAAAAAAAACTTGAATAGCCAATACATTACTCAAAAATAAAAACAAATTAGGAAGTATCATGTTACCAGACTTTAGGCTACACTATAAATGTATAGTGATTGAAACAGCATGGTATTGGCACAAAACCACAGAGGTAGATTTATGGAACAGAATAGTGAACCAATATATGAAACCAGCCACTTATCATCATTTGAACTTTGATAAGCATATCAAAATCATTCAGTGGGGGAAAGATTCCCTATTTAGTAAGTGGTGATGGGTGAAATGACCGGCAACCTGTAAGACTGAAACTGGAACCCCAATTTTCACAATGAGCAAAAACTGATTTTCACTGGATGAAAGATTGAAATTTAAGACATGAAACTATAAAGATTCTTAGACAGCGTTCAGGAGAAACACTTGAAGTAATTGTCCTGGGAGAATATATTATGAGGAGAACACCCCAGGCAATTGAAGCAATACCAAAAATACATTACAGGGATCTGATCAAACTGAAAAGCTTCTGCACAGCCAAGAGCACAGTAAGTAAAGCAAACAGACAGCCTTCAGAATGGGAGAAGATTTTTGCAGGTTATGCTTCCGACAAAGGGCTGACAACTAGAATCCACAGACAACTCAAACCAAGTAATAAGAAAAGAAGAACAAACCCCATTTCAATGTGGACAAGAGACTTGAACAGACACTTCTCTGAAGGAAACAGGTGTATGGCCTACAAACACATGAAAAAGTGCTCACCATCTTTAATCATCAGATAAATGCAAATCAAAACTACTTTGAGATATCATCTAACTCCAGTAAGAGTAGCCCACATGACAAAAATCCCAAAACTAAAAATCAATGAAGCAAAAGGCTTCTTTTTAAAAAACACACAAACTAGTGAAGAGTTGGAAAATAATATTTTATTGTAATAGAAAATATTAAAGAAAATAGCAAGAGTTGCATACTCATTGAAGATACATTGACTTTTTTTGTTAGAAAAATTATAATTTTATCTTATTAATTTTAATACAATTGTCACTTACTTCATTAGATGTAGAACAAATAACATGATTTGTCACATGAAAACAAATTATATATGACATGTTCAAATACAAATTGAAGTATTTTTTTTTAAGTTCTTTAAAGTATGACAATGGTGCTTTAATAGGGACTGCATTAAATATGTATATTGTTTTGAGCAGTATGGACTTATTTTTTTTCTTAGACAGAGTCTCACTATGTCACCCCCGGTAAAGTGCCATGTCATTACACCTCACAACAACCTCAAATTCTTGGGCTTAATCGATTCTCTTGCCTCAGCCTCCCAAGTACCTGGGACTACAGGCACCCATCACAATGGCTGGCTATTTTGTTGTTATTGTTGCAGTTGTTTAGCTGGCCCAGGCCAGGTTTGAAACCTCAGTGTATGTGGCTGGAACCACAACCACTGTGCCATGGGTGCTGAGCCATAATATGGACATTTTAACAATGCTGATTCTTCCCAGCCATGAGCATTGTATGTTTTTCCATTCATTAATATCTTCAGCTATTTCTATTCTCAGAGTTTCATAATTATTTTTATAGAGATCTTTCACGCCCTTTGTTAGGTAAATTCCTAGATATTTCATCTTCTTTGGCACAACTGTAAAAGGAATACAGTCTTTGACAATATTTTCAGCTTGGGCGTAGCCTTTGGCTCAAAGGGTAGGGCGCCAGCCCCATATGCTGGAGGTGGTGGGATCAATCCAAGCCCCCGCCAAAAAACTACAAAGGAAAATTTTTCAGCTTGACTAACATTGACATATATAAAAGCTACTGATTTGTATGTATTAATTTTGTATCCTGGGACACTGCTGTATTCCTTGATCACTTCTAAGAGTACCTTGATTTATATGGAATCACATAAAAACCTTGAGTAGCCAATACATTATTAAGAAATAAAAACAAATAAGAAGTTAACACATTACCAGACTTCAGGATATGCTATATATTGATATTCATCAAAAATTCATCTATTTTTGTGACAGCTGTCACAAAAATAGAGAGGTAGATTTATGGAACAGAATAGAGAACTAAGAGATGAACCTAGCCACTTATCACCATTTGATCTTTGATAAGCCTATCAAAAACATTCAGTGGGAGAAAGATTATCTATTTAATAAATGTGCTGGGTGAACTGGCTGGTGACCTGTAGAAGACTGAAACTGACCCCTCACCTTTCACCATTAATAAAAACTGAGTAAAAAATTTAAACTTAAGACACGAAACTAAAAATGCTAGAAGAAAGTGCAGATTAAATGGTTGAAGAAATTGTCCTATGAGAAAATTTTATGAGGAGAATCCTCCTGGCAATTGAATCAACTCCAAAAATATATTAATGGGATCTTATCAAACTAAAATGCTTCTGCACATCCAAGGGTACAGTAAGTAAAACAAACACTCTTCAGAAAGGGAGAAAAATTTTCAGGTTATGCTTCCGACAAAGGGCTAATAACTAGAATCCACAGGCAACTCAAACCAAGCAATAAGAAAAGAACATATAATCCCATTTTTATGTAGGCAAGAGACTTGAAAAGAAACTTCTCTGAAGAAGACAGATGCATGGTCTACAAACTCATGAAAATTGCTCATCATCTTTAATCACCAGAGAAATTCAAATCAAAACCACTTTGAGATATCATTTAACTCCATAAGATTAGCCCACACAACAAAATCCCCAAACTATTGATGTTGGTGTGGATGTCGAAAGAAGGGAACCCTTCTACACTGCTGGTGGTAATGCAAGCTAATATGGGTTTTTTAGAGAGAAGTTTGGAGAATACTCAACGACCTAAAAGTAGACTCACTGTTTGAACCTGAAATTCTTCTACTAGGTATACACCCAGATGATTATAAATCATTTTACAACAAAGACATTTCCACCAGAATGTTTATTGCAGCCCAATTCATAGTTGCCAAGTCATGGAAGCAGCCCAATTGCCCATTGACCCATGAATGCATTAACAAATCATGTTATATGTATAACCTGGAATACTATACAGCCATTAAAAATATGGAGATTTCACATGTTTTTGATTACCTGGATAAGGCTGAAAAATATTCTTCTCAGTAAAGTATCTCAAAAATGGAAAAAAATGTATAAAATATACTCAATACTACTGTGAAATCAATATAGAGTCACCCACACATTCACACAAAAGTAAAACATAACTATAGTCCAGAATGAAGCAGGGAAGAGGAGGAGGAAGTGAGAGAGTGAGGAGGCAAGGAGGAGGGAAGGTATTTGGTGGGACCTCACCTAATGTGCAAAATGAAATGGTACATTTCAAAACTATTAAGAACAGAGTATAAAAGTCTTTCCAGAACAAATAACTAAGTTAGGTGATAGTTATGTTAACCAGTTCAATTATGCATTCCTCATTGTATATCAAATCAGTGCATTGTACCCCATAAATGATTCAATGTTCACAGGTATGATTTAATAATGAAAAAAAGAAATATTCAACTAGAAGTATGAATTATAAGATACAATTGTTTTTGAAACAACAAAAGTAAACAAAGAAAAGATAGACATTATATATTGACCAAATGAACAATTCATCAAGAAGACATATCTCTTCTTAATATTGATGCACCCAAGTTAGGAACTCCCAGGTTTGTAAAACAAATTTAACTTGATGAAAAAAAGATGATTAAAAAATACACCATAATAGCTGGTGAATTTAACACTCCACTGACAAAATTGGACAGATCTTCCAAAACAGGAGTTAAACAAACAAAAAACAAAACTCTGGACTTAAACATGACTGCAGAAGAAAGTTGCTAAACAGACATATACAGAAAGTTTCACCCCACACTACTGAGTATACATTCTTCCCATCAGCCCATGGATCATTTTCAAAGATCAATCACATCCAATATCACAAACAAGTCTCAACAAATTGAAAGAAATACCAATTATGTCATTTATTTTTACAGACCACATGAAATAAAAGTAGAAACCAATTACAACACGAACACCCATTCCCATGTGAAGTCATGGAAACTATAACTTATTCATGAATGATAGCTGGGTCAATTTTCAAAAAGAAAATTATTTGATTCCTTGAACAAAATGGCAATGAGGCCACTAGCTATGAAAATCTGTGGGATATTGCGAAAGTAGTCCTAAGAGGAAAATTAGTCACACAAAATGCCCACATCCAGAAATCACAAAGAGTGCAAATCAGAAATATAACAAATCATCTCAAGGAACTGGAAGAGGAATAGCTGTCTAAGCCCAAATGAAGTAAAAGAAAAGAAAAACCAAAATCACATCAGAACTCATTGAAATTGAGAAAAAAAATGACCATTCATAAAATTAACAAACAAAAAAGTTGTTTCTTCAAAAAAATAAACAAAACAGATAAACTCATGGCCAGATTACCAAGAAACAGAAAAGTGGGAGCAAGATGGTGGCCGAGTAACAGCTGTGCAACCAGGTGCAGGTGAGATTGGGGAGAGAAGACTCCAGGAATCTCTGGATGGTGGGATCTCCCCAGAAACTTCCCTTTGGTGACACAGGGAGTCAGTGAGCGACTTCTGGACCCCACAATGAGGACAAAAGCAGTGGAGAACTGGCAAGTGGTAGGTGTGTATCCTTGGTCAGAGGCTGCCCACAGTGGTAACCATAGCAATAGTGAGACTGAAAGCAGGAAAAGGCTTACTGTTTTGGGTTTTTTGGACTTGGGCACTTGATTGAACTGCCTTGGGAGATCTTGGGCAGGTGTATGGGTGACTTTGAGCATTGTCTGGGACTCTGGACTGAGCCTCTGAGCTGAACCGGCAAGCAGCTAATAACATTCAGCTATGGACTACCTGCACAGCCACTGTGGGAGAGCTGCCCATGTGGGTTGCAGTGTGGGGATCAGCTAGGAGAACATGAGTGAGTAATTCAGTGACTGAGCTGCCCAAATGTGGGGACTGAGATGCTGGGAAAGAGCAGAGATCTAAGTATTTGGCAAATTACAGCCTTGGCCCTAAAGGGCTTAGAGTGTGACCGGTTTTGGTGCACTGGATAAGCCGGCAGCCACACCAGGAGAGATCCCAGCAATAACTGATTTCCTTGGAAAGCTTCTGCTTAGCCTGCTTAACCATGGTTCACAGTTTGGAGTGTCTTTTAAGCTGGCTGAGGAGACATTTGGGCTCCCAAGCCTGCAGGGTCTGGGAAATCGGCAGAGGTCTCCAGTCTCCATCTCCTACAGCTGTATCAAGAATGTGATTAACATCTCATACCTGAGAAAATCACCCATTGCCCAGATAATATTCTGCAAGATATATATACTGTTTTGGATTTTTTTTTCTTAATTTCAATATTTTTCCTCTACATCATTTTTTTTCTTTTTCTCTTTTTTTCTTCACTATTATAGTTTACATACAATCTTATATTTTTGCCCTCCTTAACAATTAGAACTTCATTTTTTTGCTAGTGTTTCTGCCCCTGTTATTTGGCTCCCCCCCCCCCAGTTTTATCCCATAAAGGTTTGTGTTTGTGTCTTTTAGTTTGATTTATAATATTTTTGTATTTCCTCTCTACTTTATGGAGGTGAGGTACTGTGTCTGATCAGGCTGGCAAACAGCTGTTGTCCTAGAGGGAACCACCCAACACAGCACCCCCAGAGGTTGGGAGTTTTTAAGTTTGGGTGAAAGTACCCCACTACACACCTATATTACTCCTGTCTCCTTCTTTTGGTGCCTCTCTTATTTTTGTCAATATTTCCTTTTACTCATCTCCTCTTCTTTCTCTTTTTTCTTTCTTTTTAAAATTGTTATGACCTTCTTGCTCTTCAATCTTCTCATCCATCTGATCCTGTACCAAAAGGACTGATTATAACTTTAGGCCAGAGGCACAGTAACTTTAAGAGGATGAGGAAGTGAAAGGAAAATTAGGGCAAGGAAACAGATACAAGAATGCACTCATGAAGACGAATCAGCAAAAAAATCCTGGCAACATGAAGTACCAGTCCAGAGCAGCCACTTCAAGGGACTGTGAGGTAATTACAGAGGAGGATTCCACCTATAAATAAATGTTAGAAATGACAGAAGGGGAATTTAAAATTCAGATGATCAAAATGATGAAATAAATAGCTGAGAAAGTGGAAAACAACAACAAAAAAAAATGGAAGGAAATTGCTGTGAAAGTGGAAAATAACCAAAAGGAAATCCAAAAACAGAATCAAATGAGAGATGAATGATATGAAGAATATAGAAAGAATATAGCATTGCTGAAGGAACTGAAGCAGTCAATTAGGGAACTTAAAAATGCAATAGAAAGTATCAACAATAGATTAGACTATGCAGAAGAAAAAATCTCAGAGGTAGAGAATAAAGCCCTTGAGATGACTCAGATAGTTACAGAGACAGAAAAGAAGAGAGGGAAAGTAGAACATTCACTGACAGAATTATGGGACTTTGTGAAGAATTCAAACATACACATTATAGGTATCTCAGAAGGGCAAGAAGAATGCCCTGGAGGAATGGAAGCCATTCAAGAGAATACTATAAATGAAAATTTCCGAAATATCACCACAGATTCTGACATACTCCTTTCAGAGGGATATCTGTCCCCTGTCCACCTCAACTCAAATAGAGCTTCTCCAAGACATATTGTGATGAATCTATCTAAAGTCACAACAAAAGAAAAGATTTCCAAACAGCCAGGAGTAAGCACCAACTGACCTACAGGGACAAATCCGTCAGGGTGACCATGGACTTCTCTAATAAAAGTTTTCAAGCCAGAAGGCAATAATTATCTACCTTTAATCTCCTTAAACACAACAATTTTCAACCCAGAATTCTATATCCCGCTAAGGTAAACTTTAAATTTGACAGAAAAATCAAACCTTTTACTGATACGCAAACATTGAGGAAATTTGCCACAAGACCAGGAAATATTTCAACCTGCTCTACACACCAACCATCACAGTGGACCTTCAGCAAAGTAAACACCCATAAATTAAAGGACAGAACCTAACTTCCACTATGATGTAAAAGACAAAACTAAGCAATGGACTTTCAAAGAATAAGAAGAATACAACACTACCACATTTATCCATTATATCAATAAATGACTTGGATTCCCCACTGAAGGGGCATAGATTGGCTGATTAATTACAAAACAAAATTCATCTATTTTATGTCTGCAGGAAACATACCTCATGTCAAAAGACAAATTATTACTCAGAGTTAAGTGTTGGAAGTTAATTTTTCAGGCAAATGAAATTCAGAAGAAAACAGGGGTTACAATCTTATTTTTGGATACATGTGGATTTAAAACAACTAAAGTAAAAAAAGAGAATCATGGTCACTTAATATTGGCCAAGTGAAACATACAACAAGAAGATAATCCAATTCTAAATATTTATGCACCCAATTTAAATGTTTCCAGATTCTTGAAACAGACCTTGCTTAGACTGAGCAATATGATATCCTATAATACCATAACAGGGGACTTTAACACTCCTTTCTTAGAGCTGCAAAGATCCCCTAAACAAAAATTTAACAAAGATATAAGAGAATTAAATGAGACCCTAGAACAATTGTGCTTGAAAGTCGTATATAGAAAACTCCATCCAAAAGAAAAATATACATTCTTCTCATAGAACAATGGAACATTCTCCACAATTTATCACATCCTAGGACACAAAACAAACCTCAAAAGAATTAAAATAACTGATATTTTACCTTGCATCTTCTCAGACCACAAGGCAATAAAAGTGGAACTCAACCCAGCAAAAATGTTCATCCTCACACAAAAGCATGGAAGTTAAACAACCTTATACTGAATAACAGTTGAGTGCACAAAGAAATAAAAAAAAGGAAATCATTAACTTCCTTGAGTATAACAGAAATGAAGATACAAGCTACCAAGACTTGTGGGATACAGCAAAAGCCATCCTGAGAGGAAAATTTATTGCGTTAGAAGCCTACATTTGAAAAACAGAAAAAGAACACATCACCAAACTCACAAGCCATCTTATGGAATTGAAAAAAGAAGAACAATCTAAGTCTAAAAATAGCAGAAGAAAAGAAATATCCAAAATTAACTCAGAGATTAATTAAACTGAAAACAAAAGAATTATTCAGAAAATTAATGAAGCAAGAAGTTGGTTTTTTGAAAAAGTAAATAAAATAGATAAAACTTTGGCCAGACTAACTAGAAATAAAAACGTAAAATCTCTATTAACCTCAATCAGAAATGATAAAGGGGAAATAACAACTGATGCCACAGAGATAGAAGAGATTATCTCTGAATACTACAAGAAACTTTATGACCAGAAATGTGACAATGTGAAGGAAATGAATCAATATTTGGAATCACATCCTCTCCCTAGACTTAGTCCAGATGAAATAGATCTCGCAAACAGACCAATTTCTAGCACTGAGATTAAAAAAAAAAAAATTAAAAATCTCCTAACAAAAGTATGTCCTGGTCAGGATGACTTCACACCAGAATTCTATGAAACCGTCAAAACCCCTGTACCAGGCATCCGCACCCTGGGGGACTCAGCCCTCCGCTTGCAGCAACCAGAGATTCCACCAGGTCTTGGCTGGCTGCCGCCCACACCAGACAGCTTATTCTCATACTGCAGAAATTATTTCAAAAATTGGAGGAGAAAAGAATCTTCCTCAACACATTCTCTGAGGCCAAACTCACCCTGAAACCAAAACCAGGAAAAGACCCAACTAAATAGGAGAATTTCAGACCAATTTCACTGATGAACATAGATGCAAAAATTCTCAAAAAAAATCATAGCCAATAGATTACAGCTTATCATCAAAAAAGTCATAAACTGCTTCGGGAAAAATGGCTGACTGGAAGCAGCTTCTGACACAGGCTCCTGTCCAAAAGGAAAGATAACCTCCAGAAACTGCCCAGTTGAGCTGAAGACTGGCAGCCCAGCTGAGAGAGAAGTGATAACTCCAGGTTAGTTAACTACCTCTGAGACAAGCTGCAACTTCAAGAAACCAAGCTTCAGGAAGAAAAACTAAACTAAAGCTTTCCGCCATTCTGAACTTCCAGGACACCCTTCTCCACTTACCTGACACACCAGAAGCCTGACCTCTGTTGAAACTGAGGGAGCAGGACTTGAGCAGGACCAACCCTCCCAATCTGCCGAACCAGGCAGAACGCTAGGTAAAAGACTCCAGAGCCCCACTGAGCACCCTCCATCCCCCAGGCCAGGAGCTCCAACAGGACCCCACAGCGGCTCCGATCTGTGCCCCACCAGGCTTCAGCCTGCTGCCTGCAGGGGCCAGGAACTCTGCCAGGCCTTGTCCCACCGCCAGGAGCGGCCAGGAAATCTGCCAGGTTTCCTGTGTGGTGCCAATTCGTGCCTTGCCTGGCCTTGGCTTGCAGGCCACCAGGACCCCCACCCAGCTTCAATCCATGCCTCAGGACACTCGCCCACAGTGGCTAGAATCTCTAATCCACTAGGACACAAGTGTGGCCTGATTGGCACCCCACTGGGCCTTGGCCCCCTCCAGCAGAGGCCAGAAAGTCTGCTGGGTCTCCTACCTGGCCTTGGCTCACAGCATGCCAGGACCCCTGCCGGGCTCCGAACCATACCCAGGGCCACCATCCACAGTGGCCAGGAACTCCACTCAGCCGGAAACCCTGCTCAGCCCCCACTGACACCCCGCTGGGCCTTGGCCTGCTGCCAGCAACAGCCAGGAACACTGCTGGGACTCCCGCACAGTGCTGATTTGTGCTCGGACCAGCCTTGGCTCCCCTGCTGAGACCCCCCCCCAGCTCCCATCTGTGCCCCAGGCCTGCAGCCCACGGTGGTCAGGAACATCACTCCACCAGGACCCACGTGAGGACCCAATTGGCACCCCACCAGGCCTTGGCCTGCCACCAGCAGCAGCCAGGAATTCTGCCGGGACTCCTGAGCAGTGTTGATTTCTGATATGCCTGACCCGGGCCACCTGCTGAGACCCCCAGCCTGGCTCTGATCCAGGCCCCAGGCCTGCTGTCCACAGTGGCCAAGAACCCCACTCCACCGGGACTCACGTGCGGCCCCAATTGACACCCCGCCAGGTCTTAGCACTCCTCCAGCAGTGACCAAGAGTCCCACAGGGACTCCTGCAAAGTCCAATTGGCACCCCACTGGGACTTGGCCTGCTGCCAGTCACGGCCAGGAAGCCCACTGGGACTTCCATGTGGTGCACATCTGTGCCTCACCCGGCCTCAGTCTGCCATCAGCCGGCACCCCCGTGGCTCTGATCTGCACCCTTGGGGGACTCGGCCCTCTGCTTGAAACAACCAGGGACTCCACCAGGCCTTGACTGGCTGCCTGGCCTGCTGTGGCCAGGGACTCTGCTGGGACCCCCGTACCAGGCATCTGCACCCTGCGGGACTCAGTCCTCTGCTTGCAGCAACCAGGGACTCCACCGGGTCTTGGCTAGATGCTGCCCACACCACACAGGGACTCCACCAGGAAACTCTCAGTCCTCCACCTGCCTACTCAGGCCAGCAATTCCAGGAGTCACACAACCCACCTCCTCCCATACCTCCTGTGCCTCTGCACCAGCCCCACCCATCTAGTCAGAGACTCAGGAGGCTGCACAAGCCGTGCCCACCTTTGAGAGTCCTCCTCCCAGCAACAGACTGCTGGAGACATGGGCTCCCTTTGCAACGGCCACCAGGTGCCCCATCCCACACCCTGCTACTTGATCTGGGCATGCCACACTCCAGAACTGCTCCCACAGCGAGAACTCCCTGGGTGGGGCAGTCCCAGAGGAGCTACACAGGGTCACTCCCTACAAAGATCCAGTAACAACAGAGTGATCCTGCCGGGGTCTGATCTGGGAAAGACACCTCCCCAACTCTGAAGATGGTCATAGGCAACAGTGAAAAATAATCATGAGGTGGAATCAACAGAAAAACTCTGGCAATATGAATAATCAGAGTAGATCAACTCCCCAAAGGAACGACAAGGTAGATATAGCACAAGATCCTTTGAATAAGCAAATGGCTGAGATATCAGAAATCGAATTCAGAGTCTGGATAGCAACTAAGATCAGCAGACTGGAGGATAAGATGGAATTAGAATTCCAAGCAGTAATCCAAAAGATGACCCAAAATATGTCTCAAGAATTCAACAAATTCAAAGATAAAATAACCAAAGATTTTGGCACATTGAGAGAATAAGTTGCAGCCCTCAAAGATCTGAGAAATACAGTAGAATCCCTCAGT